>JABXWE010008274.1:0-51340 GCA_014611495.1 Limonius californicus | reverse complement strand
CAGTCAGTTTTTGAGAAATAATGATTGTAAATGCCCATATTTTAATGAAGTTTACTAGTTGTAGTCGACATTTAATGTATAAATTTCAAAAATTCACAGGAGGCGGCTGAAAGGAGGTAATGCATTCTAAAAAGCTCAAATTATGGTCCATTCTTGACTATACAAAACAATTACAATTCAAAATTTTAAAGTAATCGATCAGTCAGTTTTTGTGAAATAACGTTTGTAAAATACCTATATTTTAATCAAGTTATTTAATATTATTAATAATATTTAATATTTAAACTCAAAAATTCACAGAAGGCGGATTCAAGGAGGTAATACCTTCTAAATAGCTCAAATTATGATTCATCGTTGATATTATATAGACATTTTCAATTTCTAATTTAAAAGTAATCGATTAGTCAGTTTTTGAGAAATAATGTTTATAAGATGCCCATGTTTTGGTTCTAGTCGATATTTAATGTTTAAACTTCAAAAATACACAGGAGGCGGCTCAAAGAAGGTACTATATTCTAAAAAGCTTAAATTATGGTTCCTCCTTGACTTCATCTACTTCTAGTTCTAGTTCGATATTTAATCCAAACTTCAAAAATTCACAGGAAGCGGCTCAAAGGAGGTAATACATTCTAAAACGCTCAAATAATGGTTCATCCTTGACTTTATCTATACAATTACAATTAAAAATAGAAACTAATTGGATCAGTCAGTTTTTGAGAAATATGTTTGTAAAATGCTCATATTTTAATTAAGTTTACTAGTTTTAGTCGATATTTAATGTTCAAACTTCAAAAATTCACAGGTGGCGGCTCAAAGGAGGTAATACGTTCTAAAAAGTCTCAAATTATGGTTCATCTTTGATTTTATCTATCTACAAAAGTATAAAAGAATAGACCAGTGATTTTTTGAGAACAAAATTTTTGAAAAATTGTATTAGTTTCTGAACGCTAATATGAAGTTGATTTTCAATTTTCAAACTTCAAAAATTCATAGTAAGTGTAACAGGCCACTGACAAAACTACCAAAAACTCTGAGAAATTGTTTCATGAATACGTTTATCTATATTTTTAAGATTCTGGAATATTTAGTAAATTTAGTAAGTACCAAATTTCAGAAATTCATAGAAGGCATCACAGAAATTTCATAAAAGGATAAACCACAGCTCGCCCTTGGATTTATTTATCAATAAAGTTTGTAAACAATTCAGTTAAGTTTTTTGAGAAATAATTTCTGGAATATGTTTACACTTGTAATTATAATTTTAGGATTTTTAGGGGACCTTCCAATGAAAATTAATTGCAGAAATTCTTAGGGGAGTTTAGTTTTAAGGATTCCAAAAATTTATAAATCTAAATTTCAAGTTATTGAGAAAATAATTTTTAAAATGTCTATAATTGAAATGAGACAGTTTTCGATTGATATAGTCAATTTCTCGATTGATATAGTCAATTTCCATATTTCACAAGCTCGAAGCTGGCGTCTATGAAACCTTAGAACGTTGAAAAGCGTCCAACCTGTAGCTTATTCGTAACTTTATTGCCCCATAAAATTTCAAAATAATCGAATGGTGAATAATTGAACAATAATTGTTTGAAAATGCTCTTGCTTGTAATTATTTTAAGCTTTTGACTTAAATTTTCTTGTGATTCTGAGAAGGCGATATAGAAGTCTAATGATTTTGGAAAAAACATAGTAGTTGGCTCTATCAAGCTATAATAATTCATAATTCGTGGGCCCTAAAATCGATCAGCCACATTTTCCATTATATTTTCTGAAACATATAATATTTTAAAATAGATTGCGTTTTTTAGATGATACATAATTTTCAACCATCACAGTACAAGTATTTCAAGATGTTGAATTATAGCTCACGTTTAGCTTTTGCCCTGTACAAATTTTGGAAATGATTGATTTTTTTTATTTAACGTAAATTTATAGAGAATGTCATAGATATGGTATGGCATTGACAACAGCTTCATATAATACTTCAGATTTGAGTTTTTAAATTTGAACATTTTTGAGTATCATCTTAAATACTCAATTTTCAAAAATTCATAGGCAGCATAACAGATATCGTAGGATTCCGAAAAACGCGAATTACTACAATCTTACTTGTCATTTTGCTACTCATCAAATTTTAAAACAATCCATTGGTCAGTTTTTGAGAAATAATTTTTCAAAAATTGTGATTGTTCTTTATTTTTTATTTATTCACTGTATGTTTAGATACCTATGGTTTAAATTTTAAAATATGGAAAATGTTCATCAATTCCAAAATTTTGTCAATTGATCAATCACTATGGTATCATTTTTTTAAAAAAATTTGTAGGAGATGGCATTATTGATCCTTAGGGCGTTAATAAGGCATTTTTGAGATGTTTTCTTCGCCCTGTAGCAAACTATTCTTCAAACGTTAAGTCATTGACAACAATTGGCACATTTTCAAAGAGGAAGTGAATTAAAAACGACATTCGAGAATGTCTTCTAACATTTAAATGAATAATGGAAGCTGAAATAATTGAGAAAGTAGCCTTAGATAGATATCGCTGTCGATAGAAATTTAGTAGCAATTTTTTCACCAGCGCCTGGTTTAACATTCATTAATACGGCAGTGTTGGTTATAATTATGTTAACATTTCAGAATTAGTTTTATTTAAATTCGCATTCATTAAGGCGTTGACTGCTTGGCATTCGCGTTATGTTTTTAAATAATTATATATTATTAAGCCATTCTTCTCGCGCGGATTCCTAATTTGCGTAAGAAGATTACGAAATCAGTGACCTGAAGTAATTGTTCAAAGTAAACCAAGTCAGAAAATAGCAAATATTCTAGAATATAATCCGAGTCATCAAAAACGCGTTAATAAAAATGTAAGCAATGGTTTTGCAATCCAGAACAGAATTTCTCGCACTTAATATTTTAAATTGCTAATACAAATTATTCTGTGACCCAGATTTTTTAATAGTCATCACTTCTTTTAAGAGAATATAGCCGTTATTTTCTAAAATGTAGCCAAACGTTTATTTAAGACACGCTAAATTTGCTTAACTGTTTCTCCTTTATTTTTATTGTATTTTCCTAGTTCACACTGTTTAAACACGTTTAATTCAGCTTTTCTCTGTACGTCCAGGTGCTCTTCCTCGAATAATTTGAATATAGTTGTTTGAAAGAATCTAAAAGCAACTTTCAAATAAAATACAAACGCAACTTTGTTTATTTTAATCCCGCACTTGAAAACACATGTTATTTCTTAAGACCGAGAATATTTTAAGTGCTTCAAGTTTGTAGTCATGATTTTGACTTTTTCTATTAAATGATGGACGTATTAAAAAATTCCCCTCGTATTCTCAAGTATTAAGTAAACATGTTACATCTCGAGTAATTTTCTTCACGTTGCTTTTGAAGTTGTTTGTGCTAGGCTTCATCGGCCGCGCTCTCGGTTATTTGTTCTGTCAAGAGCTTCCGGGACGGAACAATTATTAGAGATGGAGCGTTATGGGAATTAATCTTATTAAAATTATGTTTTTCGTTTTAAATGCTCGACTTGGGCCCGTAGCTTGATTTAGTCGGATTTAAAACCAGTCGCAAGCTGAACGTTGCTTCGAAAATTTCTCTTTAACGTTCTGGAGAATTATGCTTAATTATCGCCATTCTTATTTTTTGCTCGCGGTCCACAGTTAAGTACGAAAACGTTCAAAGACTTCATATATTTTTAGGAGTGAATTTTCGGTGATTAACGGCTGTTGTGAATATGTAAATGTTTACACACATCGTTGCAGACTTTTGAGAAATGCCTCGCACTTTAACTGGGCATGTTTATTCATCACTCTGATTTCTTCTTTTTATTTTACTTGATTTGATCTTTCCACTTTTCTGGAATTCCTTTCATTGGTATTGCATTTTATGTTATTTTTTTTAAAAGAGCAAATCGAAGACAATTTTTATATTGAGATATTTCCATTCTATTTTACTCGTTCCATTTTACTTTACTGGCTCTGTTATTTTACTCCCTGTATATTATTCACTGTGTTTTATTCCCTGTATTTTATCTTACTCGTTCTATTTTACTTTATTCGCTCTATTTTACTAGCTCTATTATTTTATTCCCTGTATTTTATTTTACTAGTTGTATTTTATTTGACTCGCTCTGTTATTTTACTCCCTGTATTTTATTCCCTGTATTTTATTCCCTGTGTTTTATTCCCTGTGTTTTATTCCCTGTGTTTTATTCCCTGTGTTTTATTCCCTGTGTTTTATTCCCTGTATGTTATTCCCTGTATTTTATCTTACTCGTTCCATTTTATTTTATTCGCTCTGTTATTTTATTCCCTGTATTGTTTTTTGCGCACTCTATTTTATTTTACTCGTTCTATTTTATTTTACTCGTTCTATTTTATTTTACTTATTCTATTTTATTTTACTCGTTCTATTTTATTTTTCTCGTTCTATTTTATTTTATTCATTCTATTTTATTTTTACTCGCCCTGTTCTTTTACTCCCTGTGTTTTATTCTCTGTGTGCTATTCCCTGTGCTTTATTCTCTGTGTTTTATTCCCTATGTTTTATTCCCTGCCTTTTCTTCCTTTATTCCTTGTATTTCATTCCCTGTATTTTATCGTACTCGTTCTAATTAACTTTATTTCCTCTATTTTACTAGCTCTGATATTTCATTCCCTGTATTTTAATTTACTCATTCTATTTTATTTTACTCGCTCTGTTATTTCATTCCCTGTGTTTTATTCCTTGTATTTCATTCCCTGTATTTTATCGTACTCGTTCTAATTAACTTTATTTCCTCTATTTTACTAGCTCTGTTATTTTATTCCCTGTATTTTAATTTACTCATTCTATTTTATTTTACTCGCTGTGTTATTTTATTCCCTGGGTTTTATTCCCTGTATTTTATCTTACTCGTTCAATTTTATTTTATTTGCTCTATTTTACTAGCTTTGTTATTTTATTCCCTGTATTGTTTTTTACGCACTATATTTTATTTTACTGGTTCTATTTTATTTCGCTCGTTCTATTTTATTTTACTCGTTCCATTTTATTTTACTTGTTCTTTTTTATTTTACTCGTTCTGTTTTATATTACACGTTCTATTTTATTTCACTCGTTCCTTTCTATTTTACTCGTTCTACTTTGCTATCTGTATTTTATTTTACTCCCAGTATTTTATTTTACGCGTTGTACTTTATTTAACTCGTTGTATTTTATTTTACTCGATATATGTTATTTTACTCTGTATTATTTTACTGCTTTTATTTTTCGATATCATTCCGAAAGTTTCGTCTTCTTCCTATTTTTCTATATTCTAAAAGTCAACTACCTTTTCTCCTACACCTTCTTATTTTGCTGCATTGTCTGTTCTGCTTTTTCCCCTTCTTATGCTTTGTAGACTGTCTCTTTTGTTATCATGTTATTTTTGTCTCTCATCTCTTTCTAGAACGTTAACCCTTCCTCTCTTTACCTCTATATCCTCAATTGATTTCTTCAATTTTTTCATTTTGACTCCTACATTTTCCATATTGTCTATTTTACTATACTCGTTTTGGTTTTATATCAACCTTTTGTCGTTCTGTAGCACTAAAATGTTTCTCTATTCGCTTGTTCTACTCTTATAAGTATGCTCTTCTTTTGTTTTTACACCCCAAATTCCAGTTTTTGCTTGGCCCTTTTTTTTTCTTCTTACATTCTCTTCTATTCTCGTACTTTCTGTTTACTCTCTTCCCTCTTCTTGCATCTATTTCACTTTTCATATTTTCGTTGTATTTGTCTTCTCGGTGTTTTCTACGTGAGATCAATTCTGTTCCAGTAGTGATATTTCTTTATTTTCATCAACCTCGCCTTTCTTCTTTCCTACATTCTCAACCTTAATTTGTTTTGTTAATTCTTCCCTATTTTCATTATTTCCTCCTTATTATCTATGTTGTGTCCTGGCGATTTCACTCATCCATTGCGGTTGTATTTGCCCTTTTTGCCATGTTTCTGCGATACGAATATTTTTACATTTTCTTCAACTCGAATGTCGTCATTTACAATAGCCTCGGTTTTCTGGTTTCCATTTCAACCCTCTTCTTTCTCTTGGTTTACTCCTCAGTTTTTTCAATTTCTTTTGTTGGTTTCTCTGAGATTTTGTTATGTTCCTTTCTTTCCAGATTTCGCTCTTCGTCATTTTTTACAGCCTAACCTTGACCTTCTCCTACATTTTCAACCCCCGTTTCGGCTTGTCTTATTTATTTCCCTTTTGTTTCTTTCAACTTTCTATTCTCTTCTTTCTCCACCGTATTAGCATCTTTTTTCAATTTCTAATGTTATCCTCCTTATTTTGAATTCCGTTCTGTTTCCTGTCCCTCTTTAATTGTATTATTTTTTTGTTTTCTTTTAATAGTATGTATTAACTTAGTATTCTTTTTTTGCTTTATCGTTCGCCATTCACTCTCGACACACTTTTATACCTCCTCACTCGCTCTTTGCCTTGTTTTTGATATTCTGAGCTACTATTTTCCTCGTCACTTTTATTTTATATGCTTTCTTCGACGTTCTTACTCTTCTATTCTCTCTATTCTTGTGACGTTTTTGTCTTCGTTTATTGTGTCCCCACTCCTTCGTTTCTTGTATGTTTTTAGAAATAAACGAGCTGAGTTGTAACGTTTCCTTCTAAATCTTTTATCTTCTCCATCCTTCCTGATCTCCCATTTTTGTTATCCTCATTATTTTCCCCATATTCTTGTTCTTCCTGCACTTCTGCTCAACATGTTTTTTTGACTATCAGTCTCATCTTATTTGACTCGCATGTTTTTTCTTGCTCTTTCTGCTCTCGAACCGTGCTTGTCACGATGGAGTATAAAAGAGTAGTAAGTAGGTTTTGATTCGTACAAGTCTTCTATAATTGCATTTAGAGACGAATGTTTAAATTTCTCAGTTGCCATCTTCTGTAGAAATATTGTAATAACAGTAACTTAATTAATATTCCGTAGCCAAAATATGCATCGGGATGATTTTAATTATGGAGCTCTTCTTGTAAGAACTAAAAGCTTTTATTAATTCTTAATTGAAAAAGTTGGAACAAAAAACAAATTCAATTTAGTTCTGCTAGTCTTATACGATTTTTTCAGTTCGGAATGTAAGCGTGCAAAATGGTGTCATATTTCTTGTTAAATTGTCTTAACCATTCAGCGTTATGAGTGAAACTTGGATTTGGTACGGATAATTACACCTTCATTAGTTCTGAGGCGTTGGTACCTGTTTAAATTCGACGCTTTTTGGGGAACCGTAAATTCAAATTTCGTTCCATTGTCAAAGTCACGTACTTATTTAAAATTCCTCAAGATTAATGTTTCCTCCCGCTGAAAAGATTAATTTAAAAGTGTCTACACTCATCTAATAATTAGGAATTCTTACCATGCGGTATACCCAAATTAAGTAAAAACTGGAACTTAGCATTCCGGGCTACTTTTTCGACGAGTGTACTCGTTTGCTACAGACGGAGTGGGTATTATTAAAGAACATATTTTCAATTTATCATAATCCGAGATGCTATCTCCCTCGCTGGAGCGAGAAAGGCGGAGGCACGGCCCCAAAGCAGACGGAAACGAGACAGATGCCGATATACAGCATATATGCATGTGAATAATTAGACATTTGAGTATCGAATAGTGACGCAAACAACTTGGAATTTTGACCAGTCACGTTTAGATTATTTTGAAATTGGTATACTTTTTTTTCTTTTTCGTGTACATTTTGCAATTGTAGCTACATTGTGCTCCGCTCCATTGTGGGACGAGAATAGATTCAAGAAACTATTCATCAAATCTGCTTGGGCGAAACAGACTCACTTTTCCAGCAGCCAATTACTGCCATTACTGTAAACTATTAAATTGCAGATAACAAGAGAGCGGAATCTTAAAATTACAATTTTTCCCTGAATTAGTCAAACGTTTGATAATTACGATAACAATTTCGTTCAATTACTTTTTCCAATTGAAGATATACTTCCATTTTTACTTAATTAGTTAAACTGTGTATGCCATCGCATATGGAGCAAACCTTTTAAGGGCGTTAGAATTTCTAAATTAAGATTTGTTTATAGTCGGAACAACAGCAAGCCTTGAAATCGGGAAACCCTAAACTTTTCCCATGGTTATTATTATGAACTTTAAATCGTATCTGATTTTTTTTAATTGCCCAACACATAATCGACTGCTTCCGCCCCAGTTTATTAAGTGCGTATTACTAAATTAGTCAAAGCACCAGCGGGAAAATTTAGATAACTGTTTTTCCAAGCTACGAGGATGCTTTTCTGGAGCCAGATTTAAGAAGGGAATGCATATCCTCCTAATTAAACACGGTAATCATGAGCTTGCTTAATACGTTATTATTAAGTCCGTAGTTCTGCCACATTAGTATGATTAGCTGTTACCGAGATCTGGAATGTGATAAGAGAAATTGACACCAACTGTTTAAAATTCACGCTATACGGACACTCGGAGACCGCGATAATGGACACGGAAGAATTTTGTAGAACAGCCTTAAACGTTGATGCCTGGAATACGATTTTATTCAAATTAGTCTTGCTCCTCCAATAAAATTATCTTGAATTGTTTTCTTAAGTGAGTAGATAGCAGGAACATCCGGTAAGGCCGTGTGATACATATAAAACAAAACAGTTACACCTTTTGCTGGTTCTAACTTAAATATTAGGTGTTAAGAGAGCTTTTCCTAAAAAGAAGGAAGTGCTTAAGCTTAACTGACAGAATTTAATGATATTTTAACTGTAAAAGAAGAAACTCATTAACGCAAACGCAACAGATTAAGCCCAAGGTTGTATGAAAGGTTGTAGTGCTTGAGTTTAATGTATATTTTTTCAAAATTGTATATTTTAATATATAAACTGTATCCTCTTCTCACTTTCTCTGCTTCACCTTCTCCATATTCTCTCCATCAAATTTTTTCTTACGTACTCTTGTTTTGGATCACCGTTTTCTTTTTCTTGGTCCCTCTATTATCCCCCTCCACCATCCATTTGACCCACCTTATCTACCCTCTCTAATCCTACTCTGTTTCTGCCATTACCGTATTTTACTTCATTTTTTGCACTTATCTGTATTCATTTATTATTCTTGTTTCTCGTCTGTTATCTACCTACATACAATGCTCTTCTTCGTTTTCTTTTTTGTCTTTTAAATTTTCTCATTCCTCTTGCCTCTATATTACTCTCCTTCCATTTGCATGCCCTTTCTATTTCAACACCACGGTGCTCTTTCAAGTCTGCCTCTACTGTTCTCTTTTTTCTTTTTTCTGTTTTCAACTTCTCCTTGTATTACAGAGTTCGTTTAATTGCCTCTATTTTCTCGAGATGTTTTAACACTCCCACTCGCTTTATCTTTTGTAGGTTTCATTTTGCACTCTCCTTGTGTTTGTCTTCAACCATTCTTGGTATTGCAGAGTTCGTTGCCGTCCTCCCATCTCCTCCATTTCCTCCATTTCCTCAAGCTGTTTTAATATCCCCATTTGCAATATCTTTTGTGTATTTTGCTTTTCCCCTGCGTCGTCATCGCTATTTTCTCATTAATGCCTCGATGCGCGTTGCCTTTTTAATTTGTACTTTCCTTGCGTTTGTCTCTCCTCATATTATAGAGTTCGTTTAATTGCCTCTCTTAATACTCCCATTTGCGTTGTTTTTTGTATATTTAACTTTGCAGTTCCCTTGCGTTTGTTTTCAAATTGTTCTTGTATTATAGAAAAAAGCGTCTCTAATGCCCCTATTTTCGTTATATTTTGCTTATTTAATTTTGCATACCCCTTGCGATTGCTTTCATGCTCTCCTTGTATAGCAGAGTTTGTTCAATTGCCTTTCTCGTATTTTCTCTATTTCTTCAAAGGTTCGCTAATACCCCTCTTCTCATTATATTTTGCATTTTTCATGCGTTTGCCTGCAACTTCTCCTTGTATTACAAAGTTTGTTCAAATGCGTTCCTCCCATCTTCATTTCCTCAAGCTCTTTTAATACCCCCATTAGCGTTATTTTATGTTGCACTCCTTTTGCGTTTGTTTTTACTTCTTCTTGTATGGCATAGTTTGTTCAACGGCCTTCCTGCCATCTCTAATTCCTCAAGCTCGTTTAATACTTCCATTCGCGTTACCTTTTGTATATTTTGTATTGTACTCCCCTTGCGTTTGTTTTTAACTTCTTGTATTACAGAGTTTGTTTAATTGCTTTTCTCGCATCTTCTCTATTTCTTCAAAGGTTCGCTAATATCTCTATTCTTGTTACATTTTGCAATACCCTTGTGCTTGCCTTCAACCCCAACTTGTATTACAGAGCTCGTTCAATTGCCTTCCTCCGCTCCTCTGTATTTCTTTTAATACGAATATTCGCGTTACCTTCTGTATATTTTATTTTGCACTCCCCTCGCGTTTATTTTTAACTTCTTGTGTTACAGAGTTTGTTTAATCGCCTTCCTCGCATCTATTCTCTTTCCTCAACTGTTTTAGTACCACCATTCGCGTTACCTTTTGTGTATTTTATATTGCACGCTCCTCGCGTTTGTCTTTAACTTCGTGTTGTATTATAGAGTTTGTACAATTGCGACCCCTAGTATCTCTTCTATTTTCTCAAAGCTTTTCTGCTGCCCTACTTTCTTTGTATTTTGCGTGTTTAATTATGCATTCCTCTTGCATTTGCCTTCAAGCCCTCCTTGTATTACAGAGTTGGTTCAATTGCCTTCCTCCCATCTCCTCTATTTTCTCAAGCTCTTTTAATACCCCCGCGTTACCTTTGTGTATTTTAAATTGCACTACCCTGGCGTTGGTCTCTAACTTCGTGTTGTATTACAGAGTTTGTACAATTGCGACCCCTAGCATCATCTCCTCTATTTTCTCGAAACTTCTCTACTGCCCATATTTTCGTTGTATTTTGCGTGTTTAATTATGCATTCCTCTTGCATTTGCCTTCAACGCCTCCTTGTATTACAGAGTTTGTTCAATTACCTTCCTCGCATCTCCTCTATTTCCGCAAAGCTTCTCTAATATCTCTATTCTCGTTACATTTTACATTACCCTTGCACTTGCTTTCAACCTCTCCTTGTATTACAAGTTGGTTCAGTTGCCTTCCTCGCATCTCCTCTATTTTCTCAAAGCTTCTATTATATCTCTATTCTTGTTACATTTTACATCACTCTTCCACTCGCCTTCAACCTCTCCTTGTATTATAGAGTTGGTTCAGTTGCCTTCCTCGCATCTCCTCTATTTCCTCAAAGCTTCTCTAATATCTCTATTCTCGTTACATTTTACATCGCCCTTCCACTTGCCTTCCACCTCCCCTTGTATTACAGAGTTGGTTCAATTGCCTTCCTGTTTTAATACCTCCATTCGCGTTTTCTTTTTATTAAGTTCTTGTTTCCCAAGCTTTTTCTTTTAATACCTCCATTCGCGTTATCTTTCTATTGGGCCTTCTGTTGCCTATTTTCTATTTCCTCTTTAACTGCTCTAATTCAGCTACTTATTTCATATTTTTGTCTATATAGTTTTGTTCCCATCTAGTCTGTTATACCTCACATCTGCCTCGATTGCATGTATTTTATATTGAATTTGATATAGAATTGCGTGTTTTACTCTTATTATTTAAGAAAATTTTAGTAATATCCTCTTCATGGTATTGAAAAATACAATGTTTTTCTTTTTTATTCTCACTGTTTTCCACTCTTGTTTATTTTCCTGTTCGTTTCTTCTCTAAGCGCTTTTCTACGACCCCCTTAGATTCTGCCTTTTTTTGATGCTTTCATTGCGTTGTTATGTTTTTGCGTTTTCTTCCAACTTTTCTCGCCAGTTCTGGTTTCTTCATTTTGTTACTCAACCAATTTTGTCCGTTTTTCTTTATTGCTTTCTCTTCTCTATGGCATTTTGTATCTTCGCGTCTTCCTCTTTTGTGTCAGATTTGAATTTGATATAATTTGAATTATAAAAGACAACCTAATAATCACAAGAATACCAGCTTACAATTCCCAATTGATGGTAGTCTAGGAACGAAGCTCTTGCAAGGTTTATTTTTCTTACTGTCCTAGGTTTGAATAAGCAGTAGAATTTATAAATAGAACTGCTCATAAAATTACGAAGACATTTCTCTTGTACAAGTGATGAATGTGCTTCTTATAAAGAACAACTAGAGGCAAAAAGATAACTCATTATTGCTGAAAGCTAAACTAGGTTAATGAAGTAGAACTGTTGTAAAACAAACTAAACTGTGGTCAATTAAGAAAACATAATTAATTGCCTAGTTGGGTATTTTTACCCATTTTTCGTGTTAGGTGTTTGATGTTCGAATACCAAAGACTTCCAAGATACGCGTACACAACGGCTTAAACCACTAAGAAGGATTTATTAAAAAAAAAAGTATGTTTTAACACCAAAATTTATTAAACGTTAATTCTGCAGTTGGATACAGTTAATTAAATTGACTTAAGAAAAAATCCTTGAGGTTTGAATTTTGCTAACTAGCGGGTTGTAATCCAGCGATACTATAACATCGTACCAGTTAATTTAATTACCTAATTAATTATAGATTTGGAAAACTTTTCCAAATTAAAATGGCAAACATAAATTGAACAAACCATTTCTGAATCGAATTACATTGTTCATGATTTCGTTATCAAAATCAATTATTTTCAATTTCTTTCAGGCTGTTCTACATGCAGTTAATTTTTTACAAATTTAATTCAGTGGGAGGTAGTTTTTCATCATATTTTCGTCCATAAATCAGGTTTGGCTAATTACCAAGAAAATTGAGATCAGCGTTTGTCCTTGTTGCTTTCGCTCATATCCTTGTTTAAAAAGTTGTACAAAAAAAATGAAAATGCAATGACCCCACCGTATGCAAAAACACAAAAGTATAATTTTTGTACCACACAAAACAGGGAAATAATTATTGGTTTGGTAATTATACGGCCACTCCTTGGCTATTTTCCGTTATTTCGCTGTGGCTAAAAAATGCAATTACAAAAATTTGTCAAAACATCCAGGATGTTGAAACTAATCACTTTAAGTGGTTTTTCGGCTGAAACTGCGCCACGTCAAGCAGCGCTTCTCTATTTTCCGTTTGTGAAAAAATAGCGAAAAAGCAGTACTCCAAAATAGACAGAGAGTTATTTTAGAGAGTGCATGTGCGGATAGCAACCTATAATTATTAGTATTATAATTTTTAACCGTTATTACTTCACCTCCGGCAGATTTAATATAAGTACTAAAATATAATTTATCGCTTCAGATTTGGAATTAATATTGAAATATTACAAGCGGGCCCGAATTCTTGATTGGAAATTTCGTTGTCGAACATAACTTATGGTTATGTTTTCAACAATCGTTATTAAAATACTACTATGCTGGCCGCACATAAAACTGACTAAAAGATGTAGAACAGCTAACGTATAATTATACCTGCGTATGTTCGAAATAATGATTAAATGGCCACAAAGCTGGTAGCCCCCGTCTACTATCAAATAATTTATTCGATGATAGATTTTTTAGTTATCCTTTGTTGGTTCGTAGCAATATTTCAAAAGTGAATATGAAAATTTTACGTGAAGATTAAATTAAATTTAAAAACGCCATCGAAACAAAGTTTCCCATTCAATTCGTTGAAGGAAAAGGGAGAACTTACCTCCTGTAATTGATATTATGGCTACTTCTAATCTTTTCCCCTTATAATGCAAGGCAGGGTACTTTATATTTCAGTTAGTTTTAATTACATATTTGCTTAAATTAGGCGGAAATGCGAAAAAGCAAAGGGAATGGTTCTTCAGTAATGTGTTATTAAAAGGGGAGCCTTTCGTGTTCCCCTTTCTCCAGTTACCCTCCCCATTCCCTTTCTCCAATTATTACAGTAAATGATTTGAATTTTAATTCTACGAAATGTTTTTTTGTTCCAATCAATCTTTATCAAATATTACTATTAATGTGGTGAATTAGTGGGAAGAGTAAAAGGAAATCCATTTAACTATTAATTGTAGTATTTAGAGGGGTGAAAAGTCCTCTCTGCTCCCGTCTCACATGCAAAGCCTTATTTCGGATACCAAAACTTTTTAATCGTCAATTTTTTAAAATCATATTTGTATATCAATATCATAGGCTTGAAAACTCTTCAACTGCATTTTTATTTAAAGGGGTATATTCTCCATTCTCTTCTAGTCCGTTCCTTTCGCTTCTTTATGTTTTCTTTTTCTTTCATTCTCTGCCCTTCGACAACCCCCATTTCATCTCCTCCCACAAAGCTCCAATCCCTCCCTTCCACAAAGCTCCAATCCCTCCCTTCCACAAAGCCCCATTCCTTCTCCTCCTACAAAACCCCATTTCTTTCCATCCCAGAAACTTTTATTCCTTCCCCTCTCACAAACCCCCATACTTTCCTCCTTCCCTTACCATTAATATCATATACATGTAAACTCTTAACTATACTATTGTTTAAAGAGCCATACTCCCCCACCTCTTCCCGTCCATTCCTTTTGCTGCCTTTTGTTTCCTTTGTCTTTTGTTCCCTCCCTTTCCACAAACCCCATTCCTTCCGTTCCCACAACTTCCATTGTTTCGCTTCCACAACGCCATTTCTTCCACTTCCACAACCCCATTCCTTCCGCTCCCACAACCCCATTCCTTCCGCTCCGACAACCCCATTCCTTCCGCTCCCACAACCCCATTCCTTCCGCTCCCACAACCCCATTCCTTCCGCTCCCACAACCCCATTCCTTCCGCTACCACAACCCCTGTTCGTAACTCCTTCCCTTACCTTCAATGTCACAAACATGAAAACTCTTAACTGTACCTTCGCTTAAAGGACCTTACCTCCTCTGTCCGTCCATTCCTTTTGTTTTCTTTGTCTTTCATTCCCTCCCTTCTAAACCTCACTCCTTCCCCCTTTCCTTATCTCCTACCCTCCCTTACTATCCCCTTATTCATCTACCTCCCTTCCTTCATCCTGATTCTTTTTCGCACTCCTCTTCTGTCTCACTATCCTACTTCATTCACCCTTCATTCCTCCATTCCATTACCTAAGTCCCTCATCTCTCCTTCCTCATCCCCTTCGTAGCAACTTACGGAGGATCAAGTGAATCTAAGGGAAATATATTGAATTATTATTCCCTGGTTTCCGCCTTTTAAGTACTTGTTTGATGATATTTTTTGTCTTTCTGTAATATTTTTTTAAATTTTTGCTGTAGTTAAATCTTTTTCTGCTAGATATTTGTAATCCTAAAAATGTATTAAAACATACTCGCAACTCTGTGTTAACTTAAAGGAAATTGAAACAGTGAATGTTTTTTAAGACTTTTAATTATTTGATGTAGTGCTTTATAAAACAGCAACCTTCGGTGGTTTCCCAATTATTAGATGTTTTTGTTTTTAGTGTTACCAAAATGTTCAAAATTTGCAAAATATTAAATATTTGCAACAACGTATTATTAAATTGAGACGGCCGTGGGCTAGAGGTTAGCGCGTTACACTTCTTCGCTGAAGGTCCTTTGTTCAATTCCCAGTACCAGAACATCGAATTTTTAACGACTGTTCTTCCTAGCAAGGCAATGGCAAACCAGCGAGGTATTCTGCCTAGTATACTTTCATGGTTCGAAGACCACGTTAAGCTGTAGGTCCTCTATGTCTGTGGGACTCGCAACGCGCAACAC
The DNA here is from genome assembly GCA_014611495.1 of Limonius californicus. Lineage (NCBI taxonomy): Eukaryota > Metazoa > Arthropoda > Insecta > Coleoptera > Elateridae > Limonius > Limonius californicus. The sequence goes on along the minus strand of JABXWE010008274.1, from coordinate 35,668 downwards.
AGGCATAGAAGAGAAGATCGGTACGTCTCGTAAGAGATAAAGTACTCTTAAGAAGATTATTAAATTATCACCAATTCGAAGAACGAGAAGAGATCTACTGTATAGAAAATATTAAGCGTCAGTCCTTCCTTTTTCTCTCCTTTTATGATTCTTTTGGCCAAACATTTCACTTTTAATCACAATCTTAAATTGTTTTATTTTATGGCAACTAGAAGAGAAATTTTAAATGTTATTCTAAAATATAATCTTCTGAAAAGTCCCGATTTTCCCCTCTTTGATAATTAGTTAACGATTTTGTTTTTGTATTGTTTTGCTGATGTTAACTTGACGACAATGGGAAAGCAGCGGCGGGAAATCCGCTAACCCTCAAACACTGCATTCTTTTAAGGAAAAATTTTCCGTTTCAGTTGATTCCATTATATGGCAATTTCGTTTTGTGGTGGTAAATTATTCTTTAATCTGGAAAATGTGGGTATTTAGAAGCGGAAGAAAGTGCTTCAAATCCTAAATGTATTTGTATGGGGTATTTGATATTGATATTGATATTTCTGTGGTTCGGATTCGACAATACACTGAATGCCCCTCGTGGCAGAGAAGAGGCCGATGCCCAACAGTGGGATGAAAAGGTTGTTCATTGATTTGGTATTAATTTATTAATCTTCGTATTTTCCTAGTTAGATTTGTTTATTAAACTTTGGGTGAGAAAGGTAGCAAATGGTTTTCGTAAGCCCTATTTAGATTTAAGGGGATAACTTCAACATTTTATTTTTCTACGCTACATACAAAGAAAACGATTTTTCCCTTTGCTTCTCAAATATTCTGTTACTTTTATAAATCTTCTTGCAAAAAGGATTGAAGTTTTACGGAAAGTGTTGTTTGAGGGGTTGACTTTCTCATTTTTGTTGCCCCAACTTTGCAGCTAAGCAGTTTTTCTTTGAATTTCGCTATTAAGTTGTACTTATTCTACATAAAACGTTAAAAGTACCAGCTACATTTTTAATTGCAAGATGTGTTTCAAGAAATTGTTTAGGGTGCCATAGCGCGTATAATATATATGCGCTATGGCATTTTGCCACTCTTGTTTCATTGTATACAATAAATCTGTAAATGCTTGAAATGTTATGAACATGAAACATAACCTCAAAATATCAAAAGTGGTGCGCCATATCAGCACTAATACGACTTACGGTATATTATTCCCAGGCCACCCGAATCGATTTTATACACACGTTATGTTTAAATAATGGAGTTATTAAAAAATTGATTGTAAGCTACCAGTAATAATTCATTGATTAATTATTAGAACCAATAAAAGGTTACTGCCATCAACCGATGAGCTTAACGTTTTAATTAATTGCCAGGTCATGGTCTAACTGCTTGCGGCGATGAAACGAGCCCAAAATAGGTGCCCATATCGACCCCAAACCGAATGTGTGTAATTCGATCTGTTGCGTCGGAAATTAGAACTATTGCGACTATCAAACGGCAACAATTTATCAAAATTGATACCGATCTGATACATGGCCGAAATAGAATTTGCTATGTTGTGTCACTGCCTGAAAAGAGAAAGCTCCTGTGGAACAAGAAGAAAATCGCGTAATTATTATTGTGTGGCCATAATTTGTGTTCAGAATTTGCAAATACTCGCCGTGTTATTTCTTCTCAACATCCATTACATCGCATTTGACTTAAATGAGTATTTAAATGAATATATTTCGCTAATTTTTCACTGTGATGTGTAATTTTGCATCCTTGTTGTTTTCTTTAACAGAAGCAATTATTTAAAGGAGGCACGGCAGATGAGCGTTTACGAGCCTTATAAGAAATGTGTAGTCATCAAAAAAGTATAATGTTACTTACATATCACACGATATATCTTACAGTTTGTGTTCTCATATACAATGTACAATCGTGTTAAAAATTTTAAGAAATTTATTGCTGTCCGCGTTTTTAACAGAAGCACTGCCACTTAATGAAGGTAGGGCCAGTGCAACGACGAAAAGGGGGTTTCTGTAAGAAATTGCAGGGGTGACGCGTCGTTGATTACCAATAAAGATAGCCCCAGCAAGCAACGAAAGGATGTAAAACCGAAATACAAAAAATGTATAAAAGCAACCTCTATTGTTCTTATTTTGAATAATAGAACATGACATTATGATTAATATAGTTGGAAATTCAAATTTCTCGAAGACTACGGGTGGTTCTTCATTCCGTAGCCACCCGCGGTGCCGCAGCCGGGACGCGGGAAATTCAAACTAATGGATACGTTTAATACGAATTGTCGTTAGCCCGATTGTATTTTAAATAATTTAAGACGCTTTCGGTATAAAAGCGGCTTCAGAATTTCTTGTTTTTTGTGTTTTTTGGAGGCGGACCATCTCCTCGTCTCGATATTAATATTAATCGATTAAATAACCCGTTTTCATATTCCATTTCTTTCATTGATTGTTTTATATTGTTTTTCGAGTTCACGTGCACTTAAAGCAATTGTAGGGATTGTAATTGAGAATATATGCGGAATTATTAAAGCTATATTATTGTATTGTGCTCGGAACATTATGAATATGAAATTATATGTTTTGGTATTTTTAAATATGGTAACAATTGAATGCGCTGTTGTATATGCATGTAGCTTTTAGTTTTTTAATTTTTCTTTGCAAACATGTCATTCTATGAACATACCTACATTTAAACTTGTACAGTGTGGTACAAAACTGCCATTATACTACCAATTCGTAGAATTTTCACAAAAATTTCACTCATTTTTTGGTACAACACGAAGACATTGTTTAAGGTGAAGAACAGTGGTGTAAAAAGGTCCTGCATCACTTGAGGAATTGGGGGAAACTTGTATTAAATGGATATTGTATAATTTTTTTTTGCCGTCAATGTACATACCCACATAGATGTGCAATCATAGTAAAGGAAAAGCAACTTGAAATAAACATTTATTTAAAATCACTTACATTTTACCCTCTATATTACATAACACTGATTAAGTTTGTAATAATGCGGTACTGTATATGCTAGCTCTTGATCTAGTTTTCATCTATTTGACATGGGTTTGACTAGTTTGCTAGACTAGTCAATACAATAAGGGCTTCAGTAATTTCAATTCTTGAAGGTTTTTTCTTCGAAATGCCACTAGTTATCGATAGAATTAAGGTCTGGGGATTGTGTTGGCCAATCCAGTCTATTGACTTTATTGGTCGACATTCAAGATCGAGTAACTTTTGTTCTATCTTCTTTCTTGGATACCATCGATGACTGATGTTAGCGTTCTGTCTTCTTCTTTTTTTGGGTACTATGGATGACCGATGTGAGCCTTCTGTCGCCTTTTTTTTTGGTGCTATCGATGACCGATGTTAGCGACCACTTCCCCTATCTCTGGCTGTATTAAATAACTCCTGACGTGGTTCTTCGTCCAATTCTTATTTTCCCCTCTATTCTGTCAATCATGGTAACTTGCAACATTCGGTATTTGACTACGCGCGTTATTTATTCGAAATATTCTGCTTTAACTTGTCTTCTTTTGTTCTAAAAAATATACTTTTACTTCAAACAAATCTTTCCCACTAGTCAGCATCTTATTCTGTAGTATTTCAAGCATGCAGTGGTGTCACACCACATTTTCTAAGCCAAAGAAAGCAAAAACTGTTATCGGCTAGTAAAGTGAGGGTAAAATTCTGAATGAATTTTGTTGCATTCATCATCCTAGAGACGACATGCAGTCGCCCAAATATTCTGGCAGACACGCACGCCCATGCCATACCAGAGGCTGGGTGTTTTATTGTTGGTAGTACGCATTTTGGTAAAAAATTAGGTCGGTTCCACTTCATAAAGGTTGTTCGTTCAATTCTTCTTTTCCCCTCTATTCTGTCCATCATGACTTGTAACATTCGGTATTTGACTATCTCTCCGAAATATTCTGCTTCAACTGGTTTTTTATGTCCTTAAAAGTAAACTTTTTCTTCAAACAAATGTTTCCCATTAACCAACGTGATATTGTGTAGTATTTCAATGTATTTTGTTGCATTCATCATCCCAGAGACTATGCAGTCGCCCAAGCATTTAGGCAGACATGCACCCCCATACCATAACAGAGGCTGGATGTTTTATTGTTCGTGGTACGCATTTTGGTGAAAAATGGTCCCTAGGAAACATTCTGGCATACATATTATCAGCATGATTGCTGATATTAAAGGTCGATTCATCACTGAATATTACCGTTTGCCAATGTTCTGGTGTCTAGTAACGATGTTGCTTTGTCCATCGCAAACGGTTTAGTCTTTGTTACAGGGAAAGCAGTGGTTTCTTGCTTGCCTGTATTCTGTATTCTTTTTCTTCTCACAGTAGATGACACAAACTCACACCAGTAGCTCTCTCTCTGCAGTCCTATTGGGCCTATTTTTCTCTTCCATTTCTCTCTAATACTGGCTACACTTTCCAGATTCCCGTGCTACATCTTTCTCGATATTTTCTGTTCGTCAACAGCGAGGTCTTTCTTTTCTTCTTGCGCCTTTCAATTGCTCCTTATACATCTTCTTTTATTTGGCGTTCTGATCATGTGTCCAGCTCACGTTAACCTTTTTGTGTATGTTACCGCATTAGGTGCGTGAAATTGTTTTATCTGGTGGTCGTCTTATTCTCCACCCATCCTGTTCTTGTATCGGGTCAAATATTCTTCTTCGTAGTCTTCTTTCAAACTTTAGGAGAGGCCTAGGTTTGGCATCCATGGCGCACAATGGGTCGGATCATTGTTTGGTATATTTTTTGTTTTTCTATACTATATTAGATGAAACATATTTTGACTGGAGTAGTATTTTCTATTGCCTAATACTATTGTTAGCTATTCTTCTTGAGTTATTCCGATATTTCTATTCAGTTGTGATCCCAAGTACTGGAATTGTTCCACTTTTTCAATGTAGCTGTCTTCAATGGTCAAATATTTGTCCCATACTTAGTTTTCTTCTCATTAATATACAGCTCTATTTCATGTACTTTAGTTTTTATCTTATTGTATGCCCTTTTTATAGGTGGTATTCATCTTGTGATAATACTCAGGTCGTCAGCCTAACCAACAGCAGCAGCTTCTGGCCACAATGTGGTCAGTTCTGTAGAATTGAGACTACTGTCATCACCTCTAGTAGACATTATTTTAGATATACCATTCCGGAGGTTATCTTCAATATTTTCAATTTCGTCATACTGGAACAACGATTGATTGATTACATTACACATTTTTAGCGATTTCATGGGTAGACGTTCCATCGTTATGATGGAAAATATTTTCGGTCGATAATTTGATCTGTTTCTTCTGCGAGGACATGGTACAACTGTGATCACATGTAAATCTCAAATGTCTTAAATTCAGTGCTGGCTATATACAGTTAGAATACAAAAAGTATTTCTCGTACATATGAGTTTCAAATGGGTTTTAAGTAATACCTAATCACTTCATTATTTTTCTGAATAGTAGGTAACTAGAGAAGGGATTTAGGACGCATATTTCAATTTTTCTAAAGAATTCCAAGACCACAGTAAGCAGATAAACTAATGAGATACGGTATTTAAATATATTTTCGAGAAATTACTTCAAAAGGTTGCGTTAAACTCCAAGAATACGTTTTGGTGATGCAGGACTTTTTGACATCACTGTATATAAAAGCATTTGGTTAGCTGACTGGTAATAATTATCAGGTATACTTAAAACTATTAAGAGGACCATTTTCCCCTTTTATAGGGAACCGAAATTATAATTGATGGTATATTTTAAATCAAGCAGCATACGCTTGGTTCTGGTTTGGAATTCTTTTTCCTCTCCCTCACATAATAAATAGTCTGTTTATTCATTAATTCGCCATCTTTTTCCCTCACGCGTGTTTTGAACGATTTTTTACCCTCTTCTCACATATTATATTTTGTATATTAATCACTCGAATTCCTTCTCTGTTCGTCTTCCTGGGCGGCGGATGCTCTTTCCCTCGCACTATCCAGTTACGATCTCAGCAAGTTAGGGAAATTCATTTGTTTCCAACAATGATAAATGGTTTGGCTCGAATTTTAAAATAACTTCGACTTTTTTCTTGGAATTTTTAAAGTTTTAATCGATGCACACGTACGTTTCCCTTTTTTGAACCATTTGAATGTGTCAGATTTAAAATTGTAATTAATTTCTCACTTGGCACTTTTCGAAAGTCTGCTCTTGATTTTGTCTCTTTTTCAGGGCTATCTTTTATTTTCATCGCTTAGCGAGTATTATTAAAGTTTTTCTGGCCCATGTGTATAATTGTCTTTATACGCGGTTCATTCAGGAAGTTCCCACACTACATTTGCAGCTTAAGATAGGAATTTTGCAGTACTTTTTAAACAACAGCAGTTTTCATTTATGTGCTGATTGTTCTAAGTACAATAGTTTTATTTATTTAATGACGTGGAATTTACCCCTTGAATTGAATTATTTTAATTTTGGACCCTTCTCTTGTTTTGTCTAGTATAGAGTGTGTTTTATTTGATATAATTACCAGTAACCAAAATCTTAAGCACTTGTATATACCCCCACTTTCTAAAACCCTTCTCCATAATTCACACCTTGTGGGGCACTTGAAATGAGATAAAGTTTCCCAAGTCGTTCATTTATTAACTGTTGGAAATTATTGCATTCAAATGTTTTTTTTGCTATATCTGGCAACAAAATAAAGCAAATTCTACCTTAGAATAACAACTGTAAACAAACTCGACTTGAGGGGCAGCCCGTCCTCTTTTCCTCAAACTTTACTTTCTCGTGTGGTATATGCTGCTGATTTTCTCCAAGATCCCCTTTCTTCTTTCATTTTCTGCAAGATACGCTCTCTTCCTACATTTTAAATCTTTTTTCTGCGTCTTTTCCTTTCTTCCGCTCTCTAAGCTACTTTCTACTCTACTTTCCTTCTCTAGCTCGCCCACACTACCAATTTGGGCACACTTTGGGGTTTTCCTTAACCCCGCTATCTACTGCGCAACCTCCTCCAATACCGGTATTCCTTTTCAACTCATCGTTTTCTCATCTGTAACTATACCATCAATCCTTGAACTTCGTTATCTTTCCATCCTCTGCTCTTTTTCTGCCTATCCCATACTGTATTTCCATTTTCCATTTTTTTCTCCGTGCTGTATTCTTTCTCTATCTTGTGTTCCCTTTGAATTCTTTGTTTTTCTCCTTCCTTTGTTTTCTTCCTACGATCTGTTCTTTCTGTATCTCGTATGTTACTCCACGCTCTAAATTTTTTCTACAACATCTTCCTTTCAACCCCCTGCTTTCTTCTCTATCTTTGGATTGAATATTCCTGTTTCTCCATTTTCTATTGTTCTCCACATTCCAGCCTAGCGGCACGTTCTCTATTCGCTATCATCGCCTTCTCGTGTTTTCAGTGCCTACGGTTTTACAAACCTTTACTCATCGCCTGTCTTTACTGTACTTACTGTTTTTCATCACTTACTGTCTTTTTTCCTTCATATTTTTTACAATTCCTATTTCTTTCATTTTCCTTTGTATTGTTCGCTTTTCTTACTTCATTGGCTTCTTGCCCTCCTTTCTTTGGTTTCTGTAACACGTGATCATTCCATTTATTCTTTTCATACATTTCTCTGTTTCCTTAACTTGCAGCACTTATTTTCCTCTTCCTTCGTTGCCTACATATTCATTGTACTTTTTCCTTGTCTGTATCTCCAATTAGCTCTTCTTTTTCGTCGTCCCTTTTAGCTTGCCTCTCGAGCATTTAATACGGTCTCATCTTTGTCATTCCTCCATCTCCCTGCGATTGCTTCTCACATTCCGTTATGTTTCTTCTAGTTACCTTCTTCATTTTTTCGCCTACACTCTATCTTATGTTGCGTATTTCGGCCTCTCCTTTGCCATTCAGCTTCGATTGACGACTCTCATTTCTTGTTGGCACTTGTCTACTTTTTCATGTCCTTACCCATCCTTTTATTCTCAGAGTCCATATCGACTCATATCTTTACCTTTTCTGTTTCCTCCTTTATCCATCTATTTTAAATTAACCTTATCGCTAGTACTTTCTTGATTCCTTATATTCTTATACTTCTTTCCTTTCCCCGCCCCTCCCCCCATTTTCTCATATACCGGTACCACAGTTTTCTCTGCCCTTCCGAACTTTGAGTACATGTGGATGCAGTTCTACAATTTTTGTTATTGTCCAAGAGATATTTTCTTCAGATTTCACTGAATTAAAATTTTATCTAAATTTGGAACAATGGATATAGATTATAGAATAGCCGTAATCGTAGGGATGTGCAGATGTAGTTAGTAATTTTTGCTAGTTTGAAACTGAATTCCCAAGTTACTTACTTTTTGAGATATTACAAGAATATTTTCTTGTTTGTTTCAGGTAAAATTCTAGAAAATCTCACATTAGGGCCTCAAAAATTAGAACCTAGTCCGCCTTCCCAGCCGCCTACGCCCCCTAGTACGCCCCTGTCGCCGAAAGCCAGCGAAATTCCTAAATATAGTACCTCATGTGTATCGTTTTTACCTAATATAACTATAACCCAAGCATCTAGTCCGAGTATACCTCAAATTTTAAACCAAAATTCTCAAAAAGGTCCTCTGGATTTGGACACCAAGAGAAGGAAGAGTGCGTCCCTGTACACGAACGGGACGGGCCTGAATTTGTCCACAAGCCAAATGGAGATGATGGAAGCAGCAAGATCGAAGGCTGATGGTAAAATGAACGAGCAGAAGTTGCCAGGAAATTCAAGCCATACCCCGAGGGTAAGTGTAAATTTTTTCTTATGGTACTTATTCTTGCAGAGAAATTCAGATAAAAGTGGAAAGTAAGGCATTATTCTCGTTGGTTTATTTAGAATACATAAAATCTCACGAGTTTTAGCACGCAGATATAAAAACATAATTACCCTAACTGTTGTTTTTGGTTGTAAAATGAAAATTACTACCTTTTCTTAATTATGTTACGTTTCTTGAGAATTGGTACAATTTCTCGGATTCCTTTCTATTCACGTTACATGTTGTGTGCAGAGTGTTACAATTAAACCCGTGAATTATGAAGCGAAAAAACAAGGCTCTCGAAAAGAGACCGCACGGTAGAAATGATGGCATAGTTAAAATTAAGCGTAATAACGATGAACTTGTCTTAAATTTGAAATTTTAAACATGGGAACTTGGCTTGAATAACAATTTAATTTATACTTTTCACACAAAATTTAAATTTCTCGCCTTCCTCATTCTAATTTCTGATGACTATGTGTTTTTGCTATTGTTTGGCTTTTCTCGCATAATTTGGGTTAACTTACGGATTTGTAAATTATTTTATGAGGTTATTGTACACTAATTTTAATAAATTTTATGCTTCGAACGCTTCATTCTTCACAGAATATTAACCCGTTGCCTGCTTATGCCAAATTACATGTTGTACAAAACACACAAATGTTCTTTTGTTGTTAAATTAATTTTTATGATTATTAACAGTAGTCTTTTATAGCAGCCTATTTTTCACGAGGCATTTTTTGACGTTCTTTGATGACTATTGGTGGTGTTGTTGCATCCATTACAACATTTTAATGATATCGTAGGATGTCGCTGATGGATAACCAGTAGTCACGTCCCACTTTACCCGAAAAAAATTAAGTAGCCTTTTAATCTTAAATGAAATATTTTGTTACCGAATATCTATTTTCATATGGGATTTGTGCGCTATCGTAGTGTGTAGGTAAATAATATGTTGATGCTTTTATTTGACATATGAATATTTTAAACCGTGTGCTCTCTCTCGAGATAAACCTCGGCAGCTTATGAATAAGAAATGGGTTGTCAAAGCCCCGGAAAATTAAATTAAAAACTATTCTTAGAATTTCAACTGCAAAATTGTTTTAGGCAACGGATTAGGATTAATAAATCGACTTATTTATTCCATTTATAATCTCCACTGGGTCGAAATAGATTTTAGGCAGTAGTGATTTGTTAGAGGTCGTAGGCGGTAGGATGTAGCAGTCAATAAGATAACATACTTGTTTCAGTCAACGTTTTGTTTGAATACAAAACGAGTGTATGGCTTCTGTTTAGGGCATTTTATTTCCACGCGCAATAGCAATAAAAAAGCTGTGATGGTGACACACGTAATAGTAAACGAAACGTCTGCGCGATAGGGTTTCAACCTGACGGAATATAAAAATAATAATAGGGTTTGAAAAATTAATAAAATAATACTATACTATCAGGTAACATTTATGAGGATAGGGAAAGATTTTTAGTAGGTAAACGAGAATATCTTGGTATTTTTTTTTCATAAGCCCCTTCTGTATATTAAAATTTGGGTTTGGTACTGTTCAATTTATGAAAAATTTGGCTACCCATTTACTTTTATCATAATATTTAAAAATACATTTTTGAGATATTTGTTCCCTGATAATTTGTTTTTAACTGGAGGCAAGTATTTCGGTGCTATGAACGATATTGTTATTGTTTTTTTAATAAACTGCAGTACCAAAATTTGGGATATCTTGGGTATTTCATTTTAGGGCGATCTTTTGAAATTTTCAAATTTGCTAGCATCAATTTGTAACTTTTTCTAGAAATGCCTTATTACATTGGTTAACCTCAAAGTAACCTCACGTCTCACTTTACCTTGAAGACAGTAGACAGCCCTTTAAAGATTTTTCTAAAAAGTTTTGTGAATTAACAGAAATTTTTGTTTAAATTATTTTTTATACACATTCTCTATTCTTCGTTTTTTATGATAACCATAATATTGATATTTGCTAGACCATCATATTAACGTATGATATTTCTAGCATTTGTTTTACGTATTCCAAAGATTATCTAAACTATTTTCTGGGATCGTATAATGTAAATGTAAATGGGGTACAATTTGAAATTTTCGAAATTCAGAAGTCAAAAGTCCCGGAAAAAATATAATTTATTGTGATTTCAAACCGGTCACCTAACCCGCTTACACTAACTATAACTGAAACTTGCCTAACTTTCATTTACCGTAATTGTAACTTGTCCGCATGTTAACTTCATTGTAACCTAACTTAATCTAATTTAACCTAACCTAACGTAACCGAATTGAGCCTAACCTAAGTTAACCTAACCTAAGTTAACCTAACCTAAGCTAATCTAATGTAATCTAGGTTAACCTAACTTTTTTTTTTGATGAGTGGGGGAAATGCTCATGCACACCCGGCGCCTTTCACGGTCCGGGTAGTGCCGGACTTTAACCGGCTAAAACCCCTCCTCATTCTCCTGAGCATCAGCGGTATTACCTTTTGCCATTTCTTCACTGCTGCTTTTACCCCCTTTCCTCATTATTGCGTCGATCGCTTTTTTTATGGTATCCTATTTTTCCTCGCTCTCCAGCATAGGTGTGTTATGTTTGCTACTGTTAATTGTACCCCGATTGCTTTCTCTTGTTAACCTAACCTAACCTAACTTAACTTAACCTAACCTAACTTAACTTAACCTAACCTAACTTAACCTAACTTAACTTAACCTAACTTAACATAACCTAACCAAACTTAAACTAACCTAACTTAACCCAACCTAACTTAACCCAACCTAATTTTACTAACCCAAACTTAACTTATTCTAATCTAGTGTAACTTAACGTGATTTAATCTAACCTAACCCATTTTAAATTATTTTTTGAGAAGGGTAAACTGTCATTCGCCCCAGCGTGCCTAATAAAACGGGGACTGTCGACTCTTACTGTTTAAAGTCTCTCCTCAGTTTCACGGATCCCAGCGGCATAACCTTGCGATATTACTTCACTGCGATCCGTGCCTTCTTCGTTTTGTCTGTTTCTTTCCTTTGCCTGCTTTTCTTATTTTCTTGCCAACTCTTCAAGCTGGGTTTTCTTCTCCCATCCAACACCAGTGGGCCGCGCTCTCTAAGAGTGGGGTCTCCCGAGATTTTAGCCTAACTTAACGCAACCTAACCTAACTCCAGCAAACGTGACTCAACCTAACCTAACTCCAGCAAACCTGACTCAACCTAACCTAACTCAACCTAATGTAACTCAACCTAATGTAACTCAACCTAATGTAACTCAACCTAATGTAACTCAACCAAACGTGACTCAACCTAACGTAACTTAACCTAACGTAACTTAACCTAACGTAACTCAACCTAACATAACTCAACCTTTTTTTTTGTCTTGAGGAGGGGAAACCATTTATGGGCTTCCCGCTTTCTACGGGGGAGTGTGGGAATCCTCCCTCATCTAGAGGGCCCTACCATCCTCGTTCCTTTCCGGCCAATCCACTGTCCCGCCATGGTATCTGCTTGCGCAATTCCTTCACGTCGGGTGGCCTTTTCTTCTCTTCCCGTTACTCGGCTTAATCAGCTCCCGTGGTTGCCTCTAATTAGCTTCGCCTGCTGCCTCTTCTCGTTGCACTCCACTTCCCTCTTCTACCTTTTCCCGCATAATCTGGTGTAAGTATTCTCGTATTACGTTCCACTGTCCCGCCTCTACAAGGTCTTGGAAATTATCCGGTGTTAGCGTTCCTCCTAGCCTTCTTTCAAGGTCTTGGTGTTGTGGTGCCCACCTTCAGCACTTTAGGAGGTGTTCTGGGGTATCGGCTTGTTCTACGCATATGGGACATGTTGGTTCCCGTCTTCCCTACTCGTGTTGAATGATCCGTGGCCCGACAGGAACTGCCTGACATAGTGGTCCGTCCCTGTTACCCCTTTTGTTGCCCAGATGTGGAGGTTCTTATCTTCTTGTCCATCTCCCTGTTGTGGCATTTTGCCACCTTGCATGCCACATCTCATACGACCGTTGTTTTGACTCTGCTCTTTGCAGCCCGCTTGTTTCGCAGTTTGTTCTTCTTTCTTGGGCCAGTATCGTAATGGGGGGAAATCCCGCGATAACCAATAGGGCTTCCTTTGGTATTGTCCTGTACGCTGCTACCACTCTTATCACTGCCTTGCGTTGGCTTCCCTCCAGTAGCTACCTATACTTCCGGAACTTTAAAAACGGGTCCCATACAACATTATCTAGTGTGCGACACTCACCAATATCTTCCGCTTCTCTCTACTAGGTCCACTTACGCTTGGCATAATTTTGTTTAGCGCCGCGATCGTCTTTGCTACTTTCTCTGCCGTGTTTTGACGTGTTCGGTCAGTCTAACATGCATACAACGTAACTCAACCTAACGTAAGTCAACCTAACGTAAGTCAACCAAACGTAACTCAACCTTTTGTTTTTCTTTCATTCATTAATACCACCGTTCCCTCCCCGGAGCTGCTTCCGCATTACTTCAGGGGAACGTAACTCAACCTAACGTACCTCAACATAACGTAACTCAACCTAACGTAACTCAACCTAACGTAACTCAACCCAACGTAACTGAACCTAACGTAACACAACCTAACGTAACTCAACCTAACGTAACTCGACTTACCGTAATTCAACCTATCCTAGTTGATCCTAATCTAGCCCAACCCAACCTAACCTCACTCAACCTAACCTAACTCAACCTAACCTAATTCAGCCTAACCTAACCCGACTTGGTCCAACCCAACTTAACTCAACCACACCTAAGCTAATCTAAGTTAACTGTAATCTAACCCAATTCCTGAACTAATCTCGACTATCGAAATCTTAACATTAACTTCACCAATTTCAACTAAGTTTTAATTTAACTTACCTTTAATAGAATTTACTCCAATTTTTTTTAGAATAGCAAATAGTGTGACCCCTTTCCGCTGTTTATTTTTCTGCAATTTGTTATACTATTTCATATTAACTGTTTCTATGACTATTCAATCAGAATTTCTGTTTTTCTGTATATGATGTTTTCCTCAGCATAATGTTTCGATCAAAATTTGGAAGTAATTGGGCTTGTTAATCGGTTGCAAGTTGATATTTTTCGAAGAATTGGAATTGTATCTAGAAATTTCAAAGTTAATCCCATTATTCTGTGTAGTGTATACACGTTTGGAAAAAGTAGCATTCTTTTTTCTTGTTAATACCATGCAGAATTAAATAACAATACTCGTACGTCTTGCAAAACATGACAGAGGATTTCTTAAGCCATTATTTACAATTTTTTTGTAACTTTGTCTAACTGGCTACTTGTCAAAGACTGTGATTTTTGAAAGTTGTAACAAAACAAACGGATAGGAACAGTTGGCAAGCGTACATTTTGTCACTTAACATATGAATAATTATGTTCCCATACTTAAACGTTCTTTTCCTCCGACTTGACGTACAGCTTGGCCCTGTAACATATTCGCTAGAAAATTACAAAATTTTCCTGTTCAATAGTATATGTTTTGACAAAGAATTTGGAACCAACTCGTAAATAAGTAGGAACGTATTTTACCGAAACGGAAACGCGTGCCTCGACGTTGTTATTTTTAACTCCGGTAATCTAACCAAGAGTCATGCCTGATCTTTTTCAGTTGTTCTAAAAACTAAATTACAGTCATATTTGGTATATTAGAACACAAAACAATGACCACCTAACGCACACTGGACAGCAATTCCTGTTTTCTTGATTTCCTCCGCATCTTCCACATTTAAGAAGTTTAGTTTTTGTCGACGCAATTATATTAATTTTTAACATGCAACAAGGCCATTAACTCTAAAGAACGGGTAAAAAACTCCGGGATACTGAAATATGGCTGAAGATTGCTTTACATAAATGAATGTTAGATAAAGCGTGTTCGACCAATAAATCGCCCAGGAAGTCCCCCCATACTAGATCTATTTAATTTGACGTTAACACAAATGGGATTTTGGTAACGTGAGGTATCTAAAAAAGTGCTTTCTAGGAAGACAAAAAATGCATTAAACCTAGCGTGAGCTTAAGCCATTGCGAATTTATCTCTTTGGGGATCCTTTTTTCCTGTTTACTTTCTACATAAAAATACATCTGGCAACAATGTGAGAAGTAAGCCTCATTTAATGAGTTGTTTTCTAAAATTGCGCTTCTTCTAGAGGATGCTGCTCTGTTTAATGGTTTCTTTTTTCGTTTTACAGATCAGTTTTCCAAATATCTTGCAGTACGCCAACATTAAAAGCGAAGACGACAGCCCCCCACCTGTAGACCACAACCCGCTAAATGGTGAGTTGCCTTCATGTTATAGAGGGTGGATGCGGTATGCGCGTGAAGCTAGTTAGGGACACCAACGGAGTAAAATCATATTTATTTGGAAAGTCGTGTAATGTAGTTGTAACAGTTATGATTTTGATTTTTTAGTATTTCATAGTTTCTGTATAAAATACGAAACTACATAAAAACTAGGGATTTTGTTACCTTCGCGCCCTGTTTTTTTATGTTCACATGCCGCTCTGAAAACGAATTCATGTGTTGCGTGTTATGTGCCATACAGTTTAAGATTTTTGGTTGCATACTTTCATTTTTCGTTGTATAAACGTAGTAAGGTGTGATGCCACCAAATGACTGATGACGTGCACGCAGACTAACTTCAGTTTATGAAGAATTGTAGCATCCATATGTACCATTTTCATGACAAAAAGTGTATATAAACCCGGGACACCATTTGCATTTTGGCTTGGCGTCTTAAAGCTATATAGCTGGTAGTGTGCAATCCAGCATCTACTCTCTTTTTTTTGTTTATGGTAATTTAACCGTTTTCAAGAAATTATTCAAAGTTAAAAATTGCTATCGTAAATTTGCGAAGAGCTCGTTAAGAAACCTCGTTTAAATTGGAGTCTGACGTCAAGCGAGAGAGCTCTATTAAATTATTTCCTTAAAAACACAATGTTTTGAAGGATATCATTTGCATCTGACTACGTAAATTTCAAATAGTAATATAAGACAAAAATAGAACCCATCCGCGCAAAAGTCCCCTACGTGACAGCTTCACATCCTTATTGTGTAAATTACAAACAATTTTCTAAATACATGACACTTAAGCGTCGTGGAGATAAAATACGTACAAAATGGTGTTAATAGAACATCACATTCAACAATATACAAATTGCTTTAAATTGGAAGCGACAGATTTAATAAAGTGAAGTGGAAAAATATTTAGTAATTTAGTATTTCAATTTGTATTATTTTTGTACGTGCATGCGTCCGTCTCTCTCTTCCGCTTACGCTCCGGTCTATCCCGCGTCCTCGTCGTGAGTACAATTTCGTCTGGCGATCTTCTTGGTAATTTAATTTACTTGCTTCATTTAAACAGTTCTTGTTTTCTTTTCTCCAATGTTCGCTTTTTTCTCCAGCATAAATATCTGTAAAAGCTTATAAAAACCGGGAGGTGTTGGCTTCCCTCAGGCCTTCGATTTCAAACGTGTATTTAGCTAACTGTTGAACCGTTTAAACGTGTTATGTAATCCCGAAGGGGCCGAACTCTGCACTTTTTTTTTTTGACTTCAGATTTTAAACGATAATCGTGAATCACAAGAACGAACACTAACAGTTATGTTCGGTAACAATTGTTAAATAAATCAGATTTTTAGAATTCGGTACTTCCCTGACTTATTATTGCACCCTAATAACTCTGTGGCGGCTCCATAGATGGGGTATAGTTCGTCTCGAGAGCAAATTTAGTTGTATTTAAGTATAAATTCCTCAAGACGTTCTACATAAAATAAAACATCCTGTATAACAGTTACGTTTGGTAAAAATTATTAAATTAATCAGATTTTTAGAATTCGGTACTTCCCCGACTTATTATTGCACCCTCATAACTCAGCGGCGGCTCCATAGATGGGGCATAGTTTGTCTCGAGGACAAATTTAGTTGTTTTGACATAATTTCTGAAGACGCTCTCCATAAAATAAAACATCCTGTATAACTTTTCGATAAGTATATCCCCCGTGCCTGATGGGGATAATCGATTGCTTCGCTCCTTTAGATTCCTTCGAAATTCCCAGAAAAAACGTACTTGAAGTGTCACTTTTATGCGATTATGTATTTTCAAATATTTTGTTTTGATCGATGACTGTTATAAATTAGAAAAGATTAACTTTTTATGTTCAAATAAGTATCAGTTTCGGAGCTTCCATAAGTAAGCTGTTTGAGCGAACACAAAGAGCGGATATTCCTCAAAAATGCCTGAGTAGGCGAAATTAATTATAAAGCAACCAGAACACGTCAATTTTGCAACCTAAACAATAATAATTACGCCTAAAAGCTAATTTTAGTAAAGCGTGGGCCAAGCTTACTAATTGCTCTATCTAAACGCGCAGACTATTTCTTTTGCGGAATACGACATATTTAATTAAAATCCTATTGCTTGGAGGAAGTTGAAGCCGTTTAATGGTGGGCATGAACATCTTTGGGATTTTTTATGATGATTTCAAGAGGACCGTGACACTATAAATCGATTTTTTTGGAAATCGGAAACTATTGTTGTTTCCACGTTTTACGTGAGCTTCCGGATATATCGCACTTTTTTCTTTTTTAATTTAAACAGATTGCGGTTCGACCTAGTTGAAATTCAAGGCGCGTTATTTAATTAACACAGAAAATCGAACTTACTTGTTACGTTGTATTTCCTTGATTGGTTTTATATTTTCTGTTTTCTGTACTTTATGGATGCTTCTTTCTTGGAATATTGGTATAATACTCCAGCATTTCGTGTCATTCTAGTGTATCTATTGTAATTCCTACGTTTTGACTGTAATTGTGGTGTACTTTTTTTTGTGATGCCTGTATGTAATGTGTATTCCCTGTAATCCTCGTGTATTTCCAGTAATTCTTGTGTATTTCCTGTAATACTTGTGTATTTCCTGTAATCATTGTGTATTTCCTGTAATCCTTGTGTATTTCCTGTAATCCTGGGGTATTTCCTGCAATCCTCGTGTATTTCCTGTAATCCTCGTTTATTTCCTGTAATACTCGTGT
This sequence comes from Limonius californicus, assembly GCA_014611495.1. Taxonomy (NCBI): domain Eukaryota; kingdom Metazoa; phylum Arthropoda; class Insecta; order Coleoptera; family Elateridae; genus Limonius; species Limonius californicus. Next base: position 17,827 of record JABXWE010008274.1, on the reverse strand, counting down.
ATTTCCTGTAATCTTCGTGTATTTCATGTAATCCTCGTTTATTTTCTCTAATCCTCGTTTATTTCATATAATCCTTGTGTATTTCCTGGAATCCAGGCGTATTTCCTGTAATCCTCGTGTATTTCCTGTAATCCTCGTTTATTTCCTGTAATCCTCGTTTATTTCTTGCAATTCTCGTGTGTTTTCTGTAATTGTCATATCTTTCTTGTAATTTCCGCATCTCTCCTGCAGTTCCCGTATCTTTCCTGTAATTCGCGTGTATTTCCTGCAATTCCCGGGCATTTCCTGTATTTACGGTGTATTTTCTGCAATACCTGTAATTTCTGACATTTCCCGTAATTCCTTGATATTTCTCGTAGTAATGTAATTTCTAGTTCACATTTCACATCCCACCGGACGGTTAATAAAAAACGACTTGCCGATTTGGTTTAGTATTTCTGTTTTCATCTACTGTTATCAGTAACATTATTTCTTCGTCATTCCTACACATTTTCAATAATATTTTTTATGTTTCATATTTTTCTGCGTTGTAACATGTAAAAGGCCCATTTTATATGTATTACTAGAAATATGGCGTTTACAGTTTTCGTATTTCCCCCTCATTTGATATAAATGCTTGTTAGTTCATATTTACTGAATTAGTTTTGTATTTCCAGTAATTTCTTCATTTTTAATTCTTTAATTTTGTATTTCGTAATTCATTTGCATTCCATTGTTGTCTCTTTTGTTCATAAAACAGACTAGGCTATATTGATTAATTACACTTCTTTTGTTCTGTTATTTGTTTGTAATTCTTATGAATTCTACGTAATTCCCTGATTAATTATTTGTATGGTAACGTAATATTTCTGAATGTAATTTTTCGTGGTATTTGTGTATTCTGTACTTTATTATTACATTTTGTACTTAATTACATATTTCCGTTGTAATTCCTATATTTACTTTTGTGTTCTCTGTATTTCCTACGATTCCTTTAAATATTTACCAAGTTTTGTAAACAAAAAGACAGGTCTCTGTTTTGTTCGGTTAGTATATTTACAACTTTTATACCTAATATTGTAAATTTATCAAAATATTGCTCTTACATATTTGTGTCTATGTAATTCTCGTGTAATTTGTGTAAATATTTCTATCTTTGATACTTCCCCAAACAGACGTTTTCATTAAATACACTGATGTTTTCTGCTGCCGTATTTCTTGTTTGTTTTCTCTGAACTTCTGTTATTCTTCGTACCTTGCTATTGTATTTCCGTACATTTCTGAATCTACTCTAGTTTTGGTAATTCCGTTGTATTTCCTGTAATTTTTTGATATTATCCTATGGTGTTTTCGCATGCTAATAATTCGTGGTTCCTTAGCACTTTGTAACTACGGGGATTTTTTTGCATTTATTGTGGCATTCTATTGTATACTAGTATTTCCGTAATATTCTCACTTCTGTATTGCTTCATTTAAACAACCTCCTCCCATCGATAAAAAGGCAGAATTTTGTTTACATATTATAATTATTATATTTTCTGTATCTTGCTTCTTCTCTTATTTTCTACGTATTTCCCATATACTCTACGTATTTTCGATATATTCTATGTATATACCGTATATTTATATGTAGTTATTCCCATATATTCTATGTATTTCCCATGTATTCTATGTATAAGCCGTATATCCTATGTATTTCCCACGTAGTTTATGTATTTCCCATGCATTCTGTGTATTTCCTATGTATCTATGTATTTCCCATGTATCTATGTATTTCCCATGTATTCTATGCATTTCCTATGTATTCTATATATTTGCTATAATGCCCACTTGTTTTGTACCAATTTCCATATTTGTCCCTCAGTGTATTTGCCTGTTATACTTTCCTGGTAAGGATTTTTTTCTGCGTTTTGCTTTATTTGTCTAGGTTGTTACATATTATATATTTAGCTTTTTTACAAGAGCGTTAATATTTTATTTATTTGTTATTGGAGTTGTATTTGGTCCTCCATTACCTGTTCAGATTTAAATTGTATTTTGTACAATTTCCCGTCTTCTGTGTATCTCTTTGCCTGTGTCTGGTAATACATATTGTGTACTTCTCAGGCTATCACTGTGTGTTTCCCCGGTATGTCTGTTTACGTTCTAAGGGAATGCATAGACTATGACTTTAACAAGGTTTTGCTTATATCTACAAATCTCTAATATTTACAGTCGCCTCCTCAATAAATGTGCAAAATCGTAAATGTCAAACGTCGATATATAGTTATGTGTTTAATTTTATACACACAGAGATTGGTTAGAATGGAAAACGGGTTTCTCCAATATTCATACAATTTTATATCACCATTGTTTGCGGGTTTTAACACCGCGTTTATATTATTTACATTAAAGAATTATTGTTCATTGTATTTTTAATAAAGCACATACGTGGTACCGCATTATTTTCTTGATTTGGCGGACTAATGAAAAACGTGCAGTGCCGATCGTTAATTTGCAGCTCCTGAACGCGTTTTGACCAGGAACGAGCTCGGACAATAAAACTTCAATTACCACCAGCATTTTTGATATTTGGTGTGGAAGCAAAAATGTTGAATTTGATTTACTCCATATTATTGATATCGTTGCCGCGCGATGATTTATTAAAAAATTCCGCTTGATTGATATTAATTAAGTTTTATATAGCAGAAAATAATCTCGTTAATGACTGTAATTGTTCTTAAAGTTATTATGAAATCGTCATCGCATTTCTTTTGAAAAACAATTCGGATTTCTTCTCCATCTTGAAGTTTTATATTAAGGCAATGAAATTTCTCTTACAAATACTACAAATTAAAAAAAAATTAAAACATAATTCACTGTAAATTCTGTTTTTAGGAATTTTTTCATTTCATTTCGTATATTCAAGAAGATATTTAAACTTCAAAAATTCACAGAGGGTATCAAAGGTAATTTGAACGTTAAGTTCCTACTAATGGTAATCTGATTAATCTGATTAAAGAATTGAAAATAAATTTCGCAGTTGTATACAGAACAAGAAAAAAAGAAGGAGTAATCACTTATCTTATGTTGTATTTATTTTACAAATATATCATATTTCGATTGTTCAAAAATTCACAGCGGGTAGCAAGATACCTTCAAAGGTGCATCAAATACTACAAATGGTTCAGGTGTAATTTAATTATACCAAAGTTATACTTAAATCTGCCAGTTTCATACAGAAATGCTTGAAACATGGGCTACTTTAATATTTATGTCAGAAACTTTTACATAACAGTTGTTCAAAAATTCACAGGGGGTAGCAGGATACCATTGAAGGTTTGGAAAGTACTACAAATGGTAATTCATGCATAACTTCAGGAAGTCGTAAAATTAAAATGATATATATGTGTCAGATTAATTGATTAATATTTATTTTGAAATATTGTTCATAACACTTTTCTTCTTCCGCTGTGTTTAGGCCAATGGCCTGTTAATTTCCTAGAATTGTTGGATTCTGTGAGCCCTCTTTGCACGTATTTCGGGCAGGATGTTAGTGTAACCCACCTAACAGAAGTGCCACTATATGGTTCAAGATTTTAGTAGATGTACATACAACAGGGACCGACGCCTTACGTGCCTTCTGAAGTACATAACACTTGCTAATGGAAATCAAGTTTACGTAATGATTTAGAAAGAAGTTATTTTCGTTCAACTGTGTTTGCACGTGCTGTTTTTTGAATACAACCCAACTATTTGGCATTTTTCAATTTTTCAGGAGCTGTTTCCTGTTTGTTGTGGTAAAGAAAAACCATGAGGTTAGAGAACGACGTTTTTCAAAAAATATACTCCAAATATTTTAGCATAACTTTTAGACTGGAACTAAAATATTGTTTCTAGTACTGAGAATTTTTAGAAATACTAACGGATAACTTTGTTTCTACCATAACCTCACCCCATTCCCGCCAATTGGGTGTTTCAACAAGAACATTTTGGGAAAATACATGCGTTATATAATAGTTTGACTGTATTTTCCTGAAAGGAGGTGCCGAGGTTAGTTGTGATAAAAACGTTTTGTCAATCTATAAACAAATTGTTGATGATTTTTTTGCATCTCCTTTTGTTAAAAACATTTGTGTATATTATTTTGCCAAAAAACTTCTATTTTACTAGCTAGAACTTTTTAATTGCCAAGATTGACGTTAATGTGCAAATATATATTCAGCTTAGGGATTTTTTCGACAATCTGGCAACATTGGGACAAGCACAAGAATATCAGTCTTTTACTACAATAAAATACGATCTAAATACACAACGGGACTATTATTTCATAAAAAAACTTCCGCTTTACTCGTTAAAATTTAGAGGAAACTCTTTAATTAGCAAACTCCACGTATAACAAAAACCTAACCAAGGAGAAAAATCTTGCTTGCTTTATTCTGTTAGATTCTTAGTCGTTGGACCGATTCGACGCAGCTCTCTACTCTTTGCGGTTTTGACTTGTTTGCTGACATTGTATAATAACAAATATTTTAAGGAGACGTAAAATTGAAAGAAATTAATCTGAATTTCTGGATTTCTTGAAAAAATGTACCTTAAGAAAACATATTTAGCTGGAACATTTTTTGTATAATCTGGCAACACTGGAAAAAGCTCCAATACATAAAATGCACGGAATGTATAATAAAAATCTTGCGAAGGAGATAAATCTTATATTGTTTGCTTCTTTCTCTTAGATTCTTAGACGTTGGACTGGTTCGACGCAGCCTTCCACTCTTTACGATCTTAAGCCTTGTTTGCTAACATTGTGTAATAACAAATATTTTAAGTAGACGTAAAATTGAAAGAAATAACACTTAATTGATATGGTTCCTTATAACACTGTACCCTCAGAAAATTATATATTTTTCACTTTCAGATAAATATATATTTAGCTGGGGGATTTTTCTACAATCTGGCTACAATGGTAGAAGCACCAGTACCTACAATTCACGTGAATGTATAATAAAACCACACCAAGGGGAACCTTTTACATCGTTTGCTTCTATTTCTTAGGTGTGCAGTCTTGGACTGGTTCGACGTAGCCTTCCACTCTTTACGGTCTTGAGCCTTATTTACTGACAATATGTAATAATAAGTAGACGTAAATTTGAAAGAAATGACACTGAAATGAATTGGTTTTTATAAAAATGTACCTTAAGAAAATTTTATATTTTTTCGCTTTTAAACAAATATATATTTAGCTGAGGGATTTTTCTACAATCTGGCAACACCGATAAAAGCATCAGTATCTAAAATCTACGTAAATGTGTAATAAGAACCATGCCAGGGGAGAAATCTTACATTGTTTGCTTCTTTCTCTTCGATTGTTAGTCGTCGGAACCTATTCGACGCAGCGTTCCACTCTTTACGGTTGTGAGCCTTGTTTGCTTACATTGTGTAATAACAAATATTTTACGTAGACGTACAACTCAAAAACAATGCCTAGTTGAATTGGTTTCTTATAAAAGGGATCCTCAAGAAAATTACGCATGTTTCTCTTTAGATAAATATGTATTTAGCTAGGGGATTTTTTCTATAATCTGGCAACACTGGCAGAGGCATCAATATATGCTTTATACAATAAATCTCCATTTTAATATCGAAATTTTTGTTTGTGAACTATCCATTGGAAACATATTTCTACCTATTTTATAGCTGTGTATAAACATAAGTAAATAATTGTTTTCGTAATAAATTTTGGGTTACGTATTCTAGCACGTGTGTTTTTTGGCCATGAGACTGGTGATTACCATTGCAATTGTTAAAAAACCAAAATGTTAAATAGTTTGAGTTTGGCTATTGCAAAAGAGATGTTATTCTCGTACGTGCATTTTAAGAAGATGTAATTAAAACCGATACACATTTAGCAGCGCGAAGCTGAAATAAATTACATTGTCTGGAGATGCGCAAGCACAGCCCTGCGAAATAAATTAATAGTTTTAATTTTTGTGGCGGATCGTGGAGCTTTGGCAAAACCGCCAGGTCAGACAATAATAAGAAACTCTAATAAAACACGTACATTGGCGTATGTAAATGAGTCATAGCAAACACACGGCTTACACAATAATTGAGAACTTCAAGACGGTCGAAAATAAACCGATTGCGTCAGGGTGAAAGAGGGATGCAGAATGCAGGCAACAATGCGGCAAACAAGGATAAAAATAGTGCTGTAGCGTTAATTAAGCATAAATTAACGGGATAATCTATTTTAAACTAAAACTCAGCTTTGAATTTTTGGTCAAACGGAATTTCAAGACGGGACTGTGCGCCAAAAATTTGGCATTTGAAATTTAAAAATCGAGTTGGCTGCAAATAAATATATAATGGTCTGCAATTAGATTCAAACTGCATTGCTTCGCGCTAATGAGCTTTACGCAAAGGGCGAATTTTCAGCTGCTCTGCAATAAGGAAGCGCTACACCGCGACCTTCACCAAAAAGCCCGGAGGGCCGTTCCCATCTCGAAACGCAAACAAAGGCATCTGAAATTATAGGGTATCCATTAAACAAAATAGCTCCGGTTATTGTCTTCGGCGAAATAGGCAATTTTTACACAGCTTGGTAATTTAAAGTTTCGATAAGGGTCGACCACGGTGGTAGAAAACGCGTGTCGTAGCGTAATTCATAAAATGGTACATAGCCGTTTACAGCTGCCCAGGAGAATTACTCGGACAATTTTTTTAAAGAGTATATTTAATATTGGCGTTTATATTAAGCCCTAGGAGCAGACAAACCTCCACGTTAATTGTAAAAATATAAAAAAAATAGGTTGTGCATTTACAACCAGCCTGTAACTGCTTAATCTTATAAGTGATCCTATTTAAAAATATACACAAAACGAGAAATTCATCTACAGGTTGTGGCAAGCAATCAGCGCAAAGATTTATATTTCAGGCTTTTAGCTAATGGCGTCGCCGATTGTCACATTAGTGCGACCATAGACATTATTTTTATAGTATATTATTAACTGCATATAACTTTTAAAATACTGGTAAAACAAACAAACTTTCAGCAAAATTAGTTTTGAAAGAATTTTTGATATTTTTTTAATGATAAGTACCGGGTTCGCCCAAAAACTTCCGGTTACTTCTGGAACGAACCTCGTATGTCTTGTTTCACAGTTGCCGATTACAACATTAAGTCCTAATCCTATACGCATAATATTGATTGCAAAGGTAGACCTGATACATTTTTTTGGTCGTACTGTATAATTATTTGAATGTAGTTTGAAAGAAAGGACAGCATAGCCTTGGAATAATTTTATATCTTTTAAAAACCAACCAGTTAATGTAACCAAATCCCTTGCTGTAAAATAATAAAGTTGCCAATGTTCTTAAAATCTTTTCAATTATAGAGCATGTTTCTTTATTTTTGCCGGACTCTACATATGGTTGAATAAGGTAATCTCGGTATATATACTATTGCCATATGTGGTAGTTGAGTATTCTCTATTATTCTGCTAAATTTTTGTAGGAAAAACTTCGTTTTACTTGCTAGAATTTTGCTAGAATTTAGAAGAAAATCATCAATTAACAAAATCTAAGTGAATATTTAATACAAACCATATATAAAGGATATATCACTTTACATTGTTCGCTTACATTATATTTTAAGTAGATGTAAAACTAAAACAATTAATACTGAATTGAATTGGTTTCTTATAAATATTCAAGGAATATTAGATGATGTAAAGGAAAATATATCTAAACAAAATTCCATATTTTTAGCTTTTAGATGAATTTATATTCAGCCAGGAGATTTTTTCTATAATCCGGCAACACTGTTAAAAGCACAAATCTTTTACATTGTGGTCAATACTTATGCGTAGTGTATAAATATACAATATTAGTGTCTTGTAACATATTAAAATATCGCCTAAAAATCAAAATACCCCAAGGGAGTCATAATTACAATACCTTTTTAAATAAACTTTGAGAAAATAATTATATTTTCATATATTTGAAGTCAATCTTCAGGCGACTGCGTAGCGCAGTAGATGGAGAATCCACCTCGCAACCGGTCGACCCGTGCTCGACTCCCGTTGCGGCCGGATTTTAATTAATTCTGTAACAATGGGGGTGACTCGATAGCATAGCTGGGGAGGGGGTAAAGGGGACATGTTATACTCGTGTATAGCACTATGTGCGTTGAACCGAGGTACAGTGGACCTAACATAGGTTTGCCGGTCATCGCGCACAATGATGGACAGAGAAGGTGGGTGTAAGAAAGTGACAGAATACACGCGTCACGGGCCGTGTACACTTAGCAACAGAAGTTTAGAAGTTACCTTGCAATAGAACAGTGGTGTTTTTGTAATAATTATTATTTATATTAGAATTGTTTGAATACAGCAGTATGTGAATAAACACTAATCTTTAGTTATTTATGATTACAAAATAAGCAGAAAATAAGCATATAACTAAATTATAAGTATACACATAAGACTTTCTTTAACTGTACTAGCGAACTTAAGCTAATCCCTACTACCGTTTTGCCAGTGCGCATATCGACTCACCGGCAAAGCTATGTTAAGTTACTGTAAGCGGGTTAGAACGGGAATCATGGGGTTGCTTTGGCTATACTGTAAAAAAAAGAAAGTCAAACATTTGTTTTACATCCTGGATGTCATTTTAGTGTAATAACACGAACAACTACACCCGTGTCGATGGAATTGAACATAATTGGATATATTGCTCTTGCCTTTTATCGTTAATATCGTTTTAGTGTAGTCTCTAAGTATTGGTATAGTAAAATAAACCTTAAAAGGTAACTATGCAAGGTTTCTGATCTAAGATTTGTTGAAAATAAGGTTTTTCAAATAAACAACAATTTCTATGCATTTATAGAGAAACAACTTTTTCTGAATATCTATACCTAATTCAAGAGGTTTTTTTACGATCTGGCAACACCGCTTGAACTAGTTTCTTGTACAATTACTAGTATTTTAACGTAGTGTATCAACACACAAAGTTTCCTTTTTTATACTAAATTATTATTCGAAATTGCAAAGGCAATTTCTGTGCATTTAATGAAAAATCATTTGAATAAAACTTCATAAAGTTTAATGATTTTTGTAGCGGACGCTGTTGCTAGCGGTTAACTTATCATTGCTTGCTCTTATCTAACAATTTTATGGTTGCAATGTACAAATTGATTTAAATCGAATATGTACGCTTGCAAAAGAGAAAAATTATTTTTATACATTACGATTTAATTGTTCTTTTTTTAGGAACCGAAAGTATCTTAAAAAAAAGAACATTTTTTAATTTTATTCCTCAAATAGTTTGAGTAATGGAAGAGTAAACACTCTGTAAACAGTGAAATTGCTTTAAAAGCTTCTTTTTCGTTCAAATTAAAATTATTTTGTTAGTCACGCCGGAAAGCGCATTGTTTTTTTAAGAATACCTTTTTTGATAAATTTTAACGAAGCATTGTTTCCGCGGATGATCTTTAATTACAGTTTTGTTTACACAATTTTTATATGAATAGCTTTTGTTTTTAATCGAAGTTATAATGTCTTTTTTAAGTATACCTATCCCAAATGATATTCATACATAACTTTATATCCTATTGAAAACATCGGAAATTAACCGCTCGCCTAATTTCAATTAAGCGGCTGAAATTACGGACTCTTTGAAGTTTACTCGATCTGCTAAATTTCCCACAATTGCGATCTTTTATTTCTGTAAACACGTCGCTGTAACTTAATTCCTAAATTACAGAATGGACGTAAATAAATGTCCGGATTTTAAGCACATAATTAGATCGTAGATTAGGTTCTAAATGACCACTCTGTATATGTAAGTACACAGAGATATTTAAGTGATTGAGATCGCTTAATAGATATTTAAAATACGTCGACGCGTTACGTTAAGTGAGCTGTGCTTATCTGAAAAAGGAAATACTAAATAAAGAGAACTCCAACAGTATTTCTCTCCCATTCTATTTGTAAATTACGTCAATTGAAGCAATGAAAATCTCCATTAGTCTCACGGCAATTGCTCTTCAATTTAACCAATTTAAATCTTTTTATTATTCATAAAATTTTATTTCTTGTATTTACATGCAGTGCAGGAGGACGTTTCATGGAAATTTATTTCATTATTAGTGCTGTTACAGCTTCATGATAACACGAATAACTTTGATATAATTTATCGCAAGTTTTGCGGCAGTAAAATAAAACTGTCAGTTTGTACAGTGTGGTTCGTAAAACCTTGTTTACAACGCTCGAAATTTTACAGATGCTACGCTGATATGGTAACTTTATTTCTTTTAATGGTTAATGGTTTAAATATAATCCCTCCTCTGCTATTATTGTGTACGAACATATTTGAAAATTGATTTTACCTAAATAGATTGGCAGAAGCGTAATGGCTTTTCTGCTTTTAAATAACAGATTTTATTTACCGGCGGTTGTATTCGTTGTAGGAAACCAGCTTTAATAAAATACACTCGTCAATCTACCTACCATAACATCAGTAATAATAATTTTATATCTGAGAAAATATACTGTATTTTTTAAAACTTCTGACATTGGTATAATAATTATTTATTAAAGAACATGATTTCGTACTAAACCGATTGGAAGCTACCCTTTAATACAGAGGTTTTGGCAATCTGTCAATATAAAATCCATGGTTAATGTAGGTTCAACAATTTTAGAATTAAATATTACTGGTTTTGATTCACGTTACCAGTGAGTATTAATTTTAAGGAATTTGTGTTGCAATTGACATTGTGGTAGTTAGAGTAGTAGTTTTTTATTGGCGTGTTCGTTTTGTTAACAATAATTGATAAATATACCTTTGTAGGTATTGGAATCACTTGACAAGCTATGTTTTAATCCATAGTTGCTGCACAATGTATTTGCCCAAACTCGCTTGTGAATTATCAATTTTTTGAACTCCATTCTTATTTCTAAACATGCATTTATATTGAAAATTGATTTTATACTGAGCAGATAGACTGAACTTGTGTATCTAATAATTTTGTTTTATTTTCAATTCACCTGTTTACGGAAAGCGTTTATGCGTCTATTTACGACAAAATCTATGATAACAGCAATGATCCATGTTTAATGACATTATTGAAAAAATATTTGTAAAAATCGTGTGTCTGTCTCGATCATAATTGTTAAATAGTTGCAACCAATAGTGTCAAACAGTTGTTTATCTCTTTGCAACCAACGATTTAGCTTTTTGTGATCAATGGTTTAACTCTTTTTAACCAGTGGTTTAACACTTTACAGCTAGTGGTTTAACTATTAGCAGCTACTGATTTAATTCTTTGCAACCAGTTGTTTAATTCTTTGCAAACAACGGTTTAGCTGTTTGCAAATAATGCTTTAACTCTGTAACCAATGGTTTAACTCATTGCAACCAATAGTTTAAATCTTTGCAACATATGGCTTAACTCTTTGCATCCAATGGTGTAACTCTTTGCAACATATGGCTTAGCTCTTTGAAACCAATAGTTTAACTCTTTGCATCAGTGCTTTAACTATGCAACACATGGTTTAGTTCTTTGCAATCAATGGTTTAACTCTTTGCAACCAATGGATTAACTCTTTTCAACTAATAGTTTAACACTTTGTAACTAGTTGTTTAACTCATTGCAACCAACGGTTTAGCTCTTTGCAATCAATACTTTAGCTTTGTAACGTATGGCTTAGCTCTTTGAAACCGATAGTTCAACTCTCTGCATGAATGCTTTAACTAAGCAACCAATGGTTTAGTTCTTTGCAACCAATGGTTTAACTCTTTGCAATCAATGGTTTAACTCTCTGCAACAACTAATGGTTTAACTTTTTGCAGCCAATGGTTTAACTTCTTGCACCATATGGTTTAATTCTTTGCAACCAATAGTTTACCTTTTTACAACCAGTGGTTTAACTCTGCAAAAACTAATGGTTTAACTCTTGGTAACCAATGGTTTAACTCTTTGCAACCAAGGCTTAAACTTTTTGCACCATATGGCTTAACTTTTTGCAACCAATGGTTTAACTCTCTGCTACAACTAATGGTTTAACTTTTTGCAGCCAATGGTTTAACTTTTTGCACCATATGGTTTAATTCTTTGCAACCAATAGTTTACCTTTTTACAACCAGTGGTTTAACTCTGCAAAAACTGATGGTTTAACTCTTGGTAACCAATGGTTTAACTCTTTGCAACCAAGGCTTTAACTAATGGTTTAACTCTGCAGCCAATGGTTTAATTCTTATGGTTTAACTCTTTGCAACCAATGATTTACCTTCTACAACCAGTGGTTTAACTCTGCAAACGCTAATGGTTTAACTCTTTGTAACCAATGGTTTAGCTTTTTGCAACCAATGGTTCTACTCATTGCAGCTATTGGTTTAAATTTTTACAAACAAGGGTTTTATATGTCCGCATCTGCACAACTTGCATATGGTATGGTCGCAGTTTTGTTAATGTTTATATTTGGCGACGGTTTCAAAATTTGAAAGAATACGCCTAGCGTTTATACACGTCACACGTCTTCGACACTTCTATTAATGTAAAATCAATGACACTTTTGTTTCAAGTGGTCATATCGAAACATATTTATTTTGACAGATGACCGCTACTGATTCCCTTATAATAGTATTATGAATTCTTAAAAATGTGTATATTAAAACATGTTTACAATCACTAGAGAAGTCGCCGTTTTGTGTTCACCACTCTTTTTAATATAAAGTCGATGTTAGGGGCGATGCAATAATCCATTTTTAAGTTATCTCAAAAAATTATTTTTTATTCAATACAAAACCGTTACTGACTGTTAATAACAATAAATTCTTTACAATCTATATTGAACGTTGATTTTGTACTTAATAGATTGGCAAAATTTGTATGATTAAATAGACATATATCCGTTACGTAATAGCTGTTTTGTTTTCTAAACGTTCGTGGAACCGAGCTATCTTCTAGGGACTCGAATCATCTCAGAAGTCTTTGCCAATCTGTTTAATATAATGTCAATGAGAACGGCAATGTTTTTATTCCAACCTGTTAAAACTTTTCTGAATTTTGAAGGACTTTTGCACCTTCATAAATATTGTATTCTTAAGAAGTTGCAGAATTCTTACTTAAATGATACGAGCGGTATCTTTTTACATTAACCCACTGCATAGCTCCGTCATTATCCTCTAAGCTTTGTTGCAAGGTGGTGCCCCCTAGCGGTTAAATTAATTTAATACAATTCTTGCTGTCTAGTGTTATATAGTCTGTGGTAGAAACGATTCCAACAATAACTTCCAATACATTCAGAATATTCTTATTTTTTTTAATGTTTGAGGCTTTATAATTTATATTTTCTAGAATAGATATTTAAGATCGAGTTTGTGCTAAAAAGATTGGCTCATTTTCACATTAGTTATTGCCAGGGAAAGCTTCTGGGTATGTAACAATTAATTCATGGTAGGTAGAAATAAGTTAACAAGCTACCATTCAACTCAGAGCGTCTTGTCATCTGTTAATATAAAATCGATGGTAGAAATAGACTTTATCTTATTTTTAGTGGAAAAACTACATAAACTGTTCCACATTACCCTACTAGACTGTCTAGACTTTTTATATACTTATGGTAATTCCTAAAAAAATTAATGAATTCTCATATATTTACGTTGGGTTTAGATTTAAGTTGATTAATGGAAAACCATCAAGGAAGCTTGTAAACGAAGCCTTAAAACAGTATGAGCGTCCACTTTGGATGGTCTATGTAAATGAAAAAGTTTCTATCAGTTCCATTTATTTAACAGCATCGGACGTTTAGTTCGATGTATTATTTAGATAAAGTTTGATTGAAATTTAAAACGGTCCAAAGTTGGTTACGTGGCTAAGATCTCTCCATTGTAATTATGCCCGATTCCTTTTTATGGTGTTTGTACCTCAAAGTTGTTCAATAAAGGAGATTCAATCGTCGGATTTCAACCCCAAACAAGCCGCGGATATTATATTTTCTCCTGGAATTTTTGTACGTGCCGTTTCGCTTTTTCTGCAATAACTAAAAGTATTATTCTATACAAAGGCCATTAAATATTTTACATTACTTTATGACTGGAGTAATTCTGCTTTTGCTCGTTTTTGAGCGCTTGAAATTTATGTTTCGAGTACCTCTGAAATAAAGGCACCGATGCCAATAAAAAATTTAGTGTTAAAAATTGCGTAAATTATCGCAGCTTTCAAAACATGTCTGGGGTCGTATCAACTTTATGATCAGATGTGTGTAGTGATATGTAACATTGTTTCATAATTGCTTTTTCGAAATGCTCTTGTTTCTTCGCCTATCGTAGCAACTAGCACTGGACCTATTTTTTAATCGCTCGTTAGATTAATTGACGTGTCGGGCGTGCTCCGCGAACAAATAGAAATCGCATAGGTATTTTGCATTTGGCAAAAGTTAAGCCCATTGTTGTTCAATTATTTTAAGTATTTGGGTCAGTCAAATTGTTCGGCGTTCGGGTTGCAAGAGTCAAGGTTTAGCGTGTGCGACGACTACAAAAAAGCTTCACCGATGAGCAGAATAAAGTGAAATTCTTCAGGTTTGTTTTGGGAAACACAAAGTCTTAGCAAATGTATTTATAAACGCATAGCGCCAGCTTTATTCGTGGTGGTTGGCCTTAAATCCTTCCAATCGGTGATTAACAGATCAGTTGTGTTTTCACCTCCAACGAACTCAAAATTTTTGGAAAAGGTGAATTTTCGTAGACGTCAACCTAAACATGAAATTTCGATCTGAAGTTTAAGCTTTCAAGCTTGATCACTGAAGCTTACAGTCTAGATGTAAAGTCACTTCATATGTGAAAATCTCAAGTTGCGATTTCGCCTTTCAACTCGCTATTCCGACTTTTAACTGTAGAATTTCACTAAACTTCAAACTGTATTTCATATATAAACTCAACTCTAGCTTGATTTGTTGTGCGAGATTTTAATTTATAAACTCAAACTTAATTTCAAACTTGAAATTCCAAAATAGAGTCATCTTTTCAGCTTAAAACAGAAGTTATCTGTGTTAATTTGAGATATAAACTTAAACTTTAAATTTAGATTTTAGGCGTAAAATCTAGAAATTTTAAGTTAACGATGCGATTTTCTATATCTCTACCAATAGTTCAATATTTAAACTTGGAATCTCTACAGTTAACTCAATATTCCGCCTTTAAACTTAAGATTTTAACTGAAAACATCAGACTGTATTTCATATATAAACTCAACTCTAGATCGATTTGTTGTGCAAGATTTTAACTTCAAACTCGAAACTTTATTTCAAAATAGAGCCACCTTTTCAGCTGCAAACAGAAGTTATCTGTGTTAATTTGAGATATAAACTTTAAATCTAGATTTTAAGCGTAAAATCTAGAAATCTTAAGTTAACGGTACGATTTTCTATATCTACTAATAGTTCAATATTTATACTTGGAATCTCTACAGTTAACTCAAAATTCCGCCTTTAAACTTAAGATTTTAACTGAAATCATAAGACTGCATTTCATATATAAAGTCAATTCTAAATTCTCTACAGTTAACTCAAAATTCCGCCTTTAAACTTAAGATTTTAACTGAAATCATAAGACTGCATTTCATATATAAAGTCAATTCTAAATCGATTTCTTGTGCGAAATTTTAATTTCAAACTCGAAACTTAATTTTAACTTGAAACTTTATTTCAGTAAGTATAAAGATTCACCTTTTCAGCTTAATACATAAGCTGTCTGTGTTCATTTGAGATATGAAATTAAACTCTAAATCTAGATTTTAAGCTTAAAATGTAGAACTCAAAGTTAACGATGCGACTTTGTATGCCGCAACGAATATTTCAAATTTTAAACTTAGAATCTCGACAGTTAACTCAATATTCCGCTTTTAAACTTAAGATTTTCGACTGGAAATATCAGACTGTATTTCATATATAAAGTCAATTCTAGACCGATTTGTTGTACGAAATTTTACTTTTAAACTTGAAACTTAATTTCAAACTTGAAACTTGATTTCAATATAAAGAGTCATCTTTTCAGCTTAAGACATAAGCTTTTAAGCTTAAAATGTAGAAATCTTAAGTTAACCATGCGGTTTTCTGTCTCGACCATTACGTTAATATTTAAACTTGGAATCTCGACAGTTAACTCAATATTCCGTCTTTGAACTTAGGGTTTTCAACTGAACACATCAGACTGTACTTCACATATAAAGTGAATGTTAGATCGATGTGTTGTGCGACATTGTAATTTTAAACTCGAAACTTAATTTCTAACTTCAAACTTGATTTGCAGCCTAAAACATAAGCTATCTGTGTTCATTTGAAATATAAACTTAAACTCTAAATCTAGATTTTCAGCTTAAAATCTAGAACTCGAAGTTAATGATGCGATTTTGTATGTCGCAACAAATTTTTCAAATTTTAATTTGGAATCTCGACAGTTAACTCAATACTCCGTCTTTAAACTTTTTGATTTAACTTCAAGATTTTGACTGGAAACTTCAGGCTATATTTCATATATCTACTCGACTAGAAAATTGGACTTAAACGTGAGAATTTGACTGTTCAACCTTTTTTTAAACTCCCACTCAAGATCTCGGCTTAGAATACGAGCTGTTGATTTGGGATTTTTGATTTAACTTGAATCGGTTCTAACCTTGAGATCTAATAATTAAAACCGAGATGTCGACCATTCCATTTCTATTTCAAACTTGAAATTTAGTTTTTGCTGGTTTTTTCAACTTCAAACTTAAGATTTCTACTTCAATCTTAAGATTTTCACTTTGGACACCTCAGCATTATGCTTACAATTTCGACTTTCAACTGGAAATATCAACTAAATTTTGAAACTTTTATTTTAACCTTTATATTTTGAATTCAATATAGATGTATTAGAACTTGAATTTCCGCTTTTAAGCTCTGAATTCAGTTTTAAGTATACTTTAACTTAAAACTTGAGATTTTACCTAAACATAAAATCTCATGCTTTATACGTCTATGTATTACTTATAATATAAAACTTCAAGTTTAATATCAGGTTCTAAAGTTTAAGGGTTGATATTTCGAACTAATAGTTTTGATTTCCACTCAAAATTTAATTGCAAAATTGCAAGAGCCGAATTCTAGACAAAAAACTTGAGATATCCATTTCAAACTGCTGATTTAGATTTGAAATTTCAACTAAGGCATACGATTTCGACTGTAAACTTGGGAGTCGCAAGCGTAAAATTTGAGATTGAGTTTCAAATATCATGAATGAAACTCTCAATTTAAAATTTGAGATTTTAACTTTAATATCAAGATTGTGACATGCAATTCCAGGCTATACTTAGAATGTATGCTTTACATTTTCAGCCTCAATAAAATGAAGATTGTAAGTTTTAAATTTCCGTTTAAACTTGAGAACTTGGAACTCAGTAGTGTGACTTCAAATTTGAGATTCTATAGGTGAGTTATCTATTTTGTATTTGACATTGCGTCTTTAAATTAGAGAAACCAACTTGAAATTAAAAGTGTGACATATCTACTTAGTACTTGACAGTCTATAGATTTGAGATGTTGACTTTAAACTTAGGTTTTCGACATCACTTCAGTCTAAGCTTCATTAATCAACTAGAAGGCTCCCTATACATCTCAACGTTACGATCTGTTATTCATATTCGGTATTTCGATTATATTCTCAACATTATGACATCAAATTTGAAATTCCTACTTGAAACTCAAGATCCCGACTTCACTTTCAATTATTCTCTTTTTACTCTATTTACTCTTAATATTCTGACTTTACTCTTAAGATTCTCACTGTATTCTTAAGATTCTCACTGTATTCTTAAAATTCAGGCTTTACTGTC
>JABXWE010008270.1:0-15178 GCA_014611495.1 Limonius californicus | reverse complement strand
ATTTTTTTGAAAAGCTTATTTTTTCGATGAATTTTCGATACACCCACGCATTCCAAAGCGCATCAAAATCGGAGCAATACTTTCGGCTGTACGAGCGTCACATACGTACATACGTACATACGTACCTACATACCCACCCACAGACAGACATTTTTTAAAAACCACTTTTTTGGGTTCCTAGAGACCCAAAACGGATATTTCCGTTAAAATCTCGATTTCGAAAATTTTCATGATTTCAATACTTACCCTATACCTATAAGGTATGGGAAAGTAAAAAGGCGGCACCAAATGTAGTCGCCGTGCATTGTGTAATTCACAGACAACATTTGGTTGCAAAAAACCTCAGTGATTGCTTTAAATGCTCGGTACAGTATGTGATTACAGCAGTTAACAAGATCAGAAGCAATTCTCTCAATGATAGATTGTTTCGCTAAGAGAGAATTTATTGAAATTTAAGAATGTATAGCTTATTTAACTGATTTATATAATAAATTTAATGAACGAATCTAGAGCTGCAAGGAGAGAATTTGAATTTGATAAATGCAAAGGCAACTATTTCTGCGTTCGTGTCAAAACTTACCTTGTACATAACAAAATTTGGGTCGAAGACAATTCTATTAGTTTCCGAATCTTTCCTCTTGTCCTTAACATGATCATTCCAGATTGGATACTAGAACCTTCCTCAATCCTACAAACAGCAGAATTATCACTAAATAATTGTCAACAAATGAAGAATTAAAATTGAAATTAAGAAATGGATATCAAGAATTTTGGCTTCAAATGCAAATTCCAGTTTTATATACGGTTTTATGCTTTATGCCTTAAGGACTGCATCAAAGAAGTTTTTCATTGAATTCCCATACGATTTAGACTCTGCTTACAGACACCGGTTGGCTAGCCTTATGGCGGCTCTCACATAGAAGCAATAAGCAACAGGCAATATTATTTTGACCGCCTCTCACAACTGAGCAACTCGTTTATTAGTTTCAGTAGCAATAATGTCCTCATCTGACTACTCTAATGATACGGTTTTAATGTGGTGGTGGTGGTATGGTTTGCATTCGGTTCCAATTGTTATCCGTGCCTTTTCAATGGCATCCCTTTTGCTATAATCTGAGCGAGTATAATTATAAATGCACGGATGCTTTTCCACTACTTCCACAAATTTGGTATTGAATGTTGGATCGTTCGGCATGCATTTTTTAATAATCAAAAAAATAATCAAACAAAAATGCACGTTCTATCAAAAATATTGCTCTACTGACGCGATAATTATCGGTTTGCAACATGCAGCGCATATCGTCGGCAATAATATTGCTGCAAACTGGCAACCATTTCTTAGAAGCGATAACAAATTGCTGCAGTGTGAGACTCGTGATTAAATTTAATGTAAATCGCCAGACAGCAATAATATTGCGTATTGGCAGTTGCTAGTTGCTTATTGCTTATTGCTTCAATGTGAGATACTCACCAGCAATTGGAATCAAACACGCCTATTGTGAACATCACAAGCTTTTACGCATGCGCAGTTGTAGGCGCATCTACTGGTGCTAGCTCTTCGTGTATTCAATAAATGATTACAAACATAACCTGCTTCTAAATGGAAGAATAATGGAAAGTCGACTGGAAAATCCGGATTTATTACATATTGATAAAATATGCAGAGCCTGCTTGATTGCGAAAACGAATATGTGTTCAATTTATGATTCAACTATAAAGGAAATGTATTTATACTGCACAAACCTAACAGTAGGTGATATTCCTCTGAAAACTACTAAAATACAAACATTTATGTCTTGTAGATTGAAAATGAAGATAATCTGCCGCCTTCAATATGTAATCAATGCAAAATGGAAATGGATAGGGCTTTTATGTTTAAGCAACTGTGTATTCAGTCCTACTACAAGTTGGTGGAACATAAAAGAAGTTTAGATGATACGGGAAATGTTAGTTTGGTACAATATGTAAAAGCTAATGCCTGCGTTGCAGAACAATACGATCAAAAAGAGGATGTTTATAGCGATACAGAAATAAGCACTATCGACATAGATTTAGATTTTAAAGTAACAGGGGAAGCAAAACCAAAACCTCCAAAGAAATGTAAAAAATCCAGAACAGTTGGAGCATTTAAATGTAATGAATGTTCAGAGGGATTCGACCTAAAATGTGATTACGAAACTCACATGATCTCACATCCAGCAGATGACAACCCTCTGTGCACATTATGCAACAAGCAATTTACAGATGTAAAAGTCTTAAAACGTCACGTACGAATTCACATGCTAAGTAAACCATTTCGGTGTGACTTGTGTCAGAAAAGTTTCTCAGAATCTGGTAGCTTGACACGCCATTTGCGAAAGCATCGTGGAGAGAAGAGACACTTATGCACCGTTTGTGGTAAAGGTTTTTATGAGGCAAATGTGTTGTCTGTTCATATGCGTACGCACACTGGAGAAAAGCCTATAGAATGCCAAGTATGTAAGAAAAGATTTGCAGATCCTAATGGTCTACGAAGCCATATGAAGTCGCATACTGGAGAGAAAAATTATTCATGTAATATTTGTAACAAGTCTTTCTCGCATTCGTTTGTCTTAAAGAAGCATTTAAGGGTTCACAGTGGTGAAAGGCCATATTTATGCTCAGTTTGTGGTAAATCCTTCACACAGGTATAGCTTTCTTTGTGTAAACTATATTCTAATAATTCACTTTGGGATATTTTAGAGCCATTATGTTTCTGTTCACATGCGACAACATACAGGTGAGCTCCCATACAAATGCAGCGTTTGTAATAAAGGCTTTACTCAGAATAGTCAGATGGAGATGCACATGCGCATTCATACAGGAGTTAAACCTTATATCTGTGCTGTAAGTCATCAAATTTTGCATAAATGTATTTTATGTGGTTTATTTGTTCTGTAGGTTTGTGGAAAGGCTTGTGCAAGATCTGGCGATTTAGTGACTCATATGAGGTCTCACACAGGCGAGAAGCCTTTCATTTGCTCCATTTGCCCGAAACGTTATGTAACATCTAGTCATTTAACAGTTCATATGCGTAGCCACAGTGGAGAACGTAGTCATATTTGTACAATGTGTGGTAAAGGATTTACAGAGGCTCAAGGCTTAAAAGCACATGTGAGAACACATACTGGAGAAAAACCCTATCAGTGTACTGTGTGTGGACACCGCTTTGCTCAATCTGGAGCCCTTGCGACTCATCGAAAGACACATTTAAATGATAAGAAATAAACAGTATCTGAAAAATATTTACATGTATTTAATTTAATAATCAAAATGTAACAAAAGGGAATTCAAAAATTTGAAGCAGCATTAGTAAATCAGGAAAATTGCTCATTGCTAAAACTTCATAGCTTATACATACAAGGATGTTATTAAACTTACAATGTTTTTCATTAGCCTGCAATATCCTGCTGTTGGGTAATGGCCTCTCCTCCCCCCCGGATTTTTTACATTTATTCAGGGATGTTATGCAGCCACATATTTAACTTCAAGTATGCAAATATATCCTAAATTAACAATAGGTGAAGAACAGATGATATGTTAAATTCCCATTATAATTATTTTTTAGTTTAACGTTTTTTTATTTTTGGATAAATTATACTAATTGTAATTAAATGGCACAACTTATTTTTGTATATTTTGAAGCAAGAAGAACTCGATCATTATTTTATGAATAACAATTAATCAAATTGTTCAAAATTATCATTTACAGACTTTATTTGTTAATCTGTTAGGAATTTTTTTGTTTTTTTTTTAATTCTGTATTTACCTATTCTAATAACCATATACTACAAATTGGTATACCTAATAGGATAATTAGTGAATACTAAAAATAAGTGAAACAAAATATAAGTAAGCATTTTATTCCAGTAAATGTAAAACTCGTATTCTAGAAATTTGCAAATATTTCAAATAAAAATATTGAAGCATTTAAAAAAAAAGTTTTACAATTATAAAAATTTGCAACCTAATAATAGCAAAAACATTTAATTCCACTTGCTTTCCTAGTAAAATGGGATTAGCTAAAATATTCTAGTTAAAAAAATGCCAGTAATAAAAGTAAGGTTTAATTAATTTAATTGTGCCAAACTTCATTTTGTGTAAAAAATTCAAGCACAGTTTTTCATGGTGTAGATTTAATTTACAGGACCAAAAAATACAATTACAGTTGCTGTGGATGTGAGGTTCAATGACCTTATGTAAAAAATATAAGAATAGACAGGATGTTCTATTTTATGAAAACGGTGGAAGATGGCAATAAAAATTTACTACCAAAATATGCAGATGGATCTATCCTGCCAGGCTACTTAACTACAGAAAATGTATTTTTCAGGTCACTATCGTCAAAATGCCAAACGCTTCCCGGTTCGAATCTCCCCAGGGTCGCGAATTTTTCTAATTCTCTCGGTGGTTGGTACTGGGTCCCGGTCTCCATTTGCCATTGGGGTTCAAATTAATGGCACTCCTCGAATTACGGTCGCATTAGAGGAGTAACTAGACCATAAACAAAAAACATTCACACACAACAGCAGGTTAAGCATGGTTACGCAACAACACGGTATCCCGCAGAGTCGGGCCCTATTGTGTATTGCACAAACTAACTTAGCCTTGTCTCACACCAAAAGCGATGGGCCTCTAAGGCCTGTAAAAGCTTCATAATAATAAAAATTGTCAAAATGGTGGAAAAAATTAAATAAGGAGTAGAATATAAACAATTTTCAGATTGGCCAAGGCTAGATGAAGCTACACAGAGTTTTGTACAAAATTTATTCGCAAAATTAGGCAAAACTGGTGTGACACGAACCAGAATTTTATGAGAAACCCTCACCGAGAGCATGCGCCAATAGGTCAAAATTACATTGACATCTGTGAGAAAACTGAAAAAATAATCATGTGAATGTGGATAACGTGGAATTTTATCAAGGTCTCATAATTGAGTACATAACCACGAATCCTGTTAATTTGTTGTCGCCTTGTGTATTATTTTTCTATTTTTGGCAAAATTTTGTACAAAATTCTGTAGATTCATACACTAAAATCTACAGAATTTTGTTCAGATCGGAGTCTTATCGATGCATGGACTAGCAATTTTTAGTGTTCGTTAATGGTCACAGAGGGCAGAGAGTTAAAAATGTTTAGCCACATGTTTACGCCGACGCTGACCGTGCCCACACTTAATATATCTTATAAACACCAAAAAAACATACCCAAGAATACAGAAAAATAATACAATAGAAGACGCCAACAAATTAGCAAGATTCGTGTTTATGCTCACAATTATAGAAGCTTGATAGAACTCTACATTACTCACAGTCACATGATTATTTTGACAGTTTTCTCACAGATATCAACGTAATTTTGACATTTAATTTCTGCATGCTCAGGCCTGTATGACATGGGACAGCATTTTGTATAAAATTTATTCACAAAATGTTGTACAAAATTCTGCAAAACACGTATTACACCGAACACAAATTTGTACAAAATTGTCTGTGAGCATGCGCAAATTACGTTGACATCTGTGAGAAACTGTCAAAATTGTCAGGTGACTGTCGATAAAGTAGAATTCTAACAAGATTTTTAGGTTAATGCATAAGCATTAACTATAAATTTTATAACGTCCAATTAAAAATTGGACCAAGTCAAGTTACAGAACATTTGAAATACACCCCTATCAAAAATTATGTATAACAATAAAGGCATTAAAGATAAAAATGTGTACCTCAACTTGGTCTGTATATACATATTATATTTTAGCATATAAAATCCACTCTCTAATAACTAAATAGGCAAGCAACTTCATAACAAATACACAGATCTAAAAACCGTTTTTTGTTTGGTAATCAATGTCGAGCAGAAAATGTTGGTTTCATTAGTTAATATTGTTAGGGTAGACTTAATTTTAATGTCAGTGTTTGATATCAAACTGTCAAAATTCAGAGTTACTAAAATAGGTCAAACAGGTTTAGAAATATAAAAAACTTATCTAGACTCGAATGTGTTTGTGATTAAGAGATAACCAAGAACAACTTGCCTCAGTATTTACAAATAATTCTGGAAATGTATAAAATATATACAATTTATTAGATTTATTACATGAAAAATTAGACAGTATTTTTATCTTCCTATGCTTCAAAATAAATATTACGAGTTATAAATAAATGCAAACAAATTACAAATACAAAATAAAAACGACAAAAAAAAAACAGAAATATTTTATATTTTTATACCCCGAGTTCTAAAGATTACAATCATAATTTTAAAATCAGATTCCTATAAGTTTTAGGAGCATGCTTTAAATGGCAGTGTTAACAGCTATGAAATCATTAAATAGTGAATGCATTGTCCATTCTTCATCCAATTCTTTAACATCCTTTTCAGGACATAATTTTTTTGTAAGCAATGATAAATTTATACCACTGCCTTTTGTAAGTGATTGCATTTCAGTGGGCAAAGTTTGTGTAGCTGTTAGATCTTTATCCAATTCTTTATAGGTTGAAGTGTTAATGAGAATCCTAAAATATGTTCTAATTAGTTCACAAGTGTATTAAATAGACGTATAGAAAACATACGCTGGTGTTTTCAATTCATGGGGGCTCAATAAATCTTCTTGAATATCATCTATATCAGGAATAACAGGAATGCCATCATCATCATCATCAGTGTCTGCATGAGACGTACGATCTTGAAATCGTTCACTTAAAATTTTAAATATCTTTGTTTTTAAACAATACATTCAAGAATGGATTATTCACTTACTCTTCAATTAAGTTCGCTGTACCCCTTGTTCTAAACAGGAAACCAATGCGCATTACTTATATTGATAACGTATAGCAATCATACTTAGCTGATTTGACACCTTCATCAGCCCAACCACCGCTTCTGCGGGGTTGAGATGCAACATCACGAGGACTCTCATTTCCAATACTCTCTAATGCACTATCGAGCAACTGTTCGGTGGTTTCGGGGCTGCGAGAATTGCCTGCTCTACGTCCTTGCTTAGGGGCTGACTAGATATTCAAACCATCACGAGGACTCTCATTTCCAATACTCTCTAATGCACTATCGAGCAACTGTTCGGTGGTTTCGGGGCTGCGAGAATTGCCTGCTCTACGTCCTTGCTTAGGGGCTGACTAGATATTCAAACCATTTTAAACTTTCTTTCGGACTTATTAAATAATAAGGTTAGGTACCTTCTTTCCTGCTAAAAGGTCAATATCTTCGTCCCAGTTCATCTTGAAATAATT
Organism: Limonius californicus; assembly: GCA_014611495.1. Classification (NCBI taxonomy): domain Eukaryota; kingdom Metazoa; phylum Arthropoda; class Insecta; order Coleoptera; family Elateridae; genus Limonius; species Limonius californicus. The sequence goes on along the minus strand of JABXWE010008270.1, from coordinate 7,913 downwards.
ACTAATACTCTACTGATTGTGTTAACAATGAAATTTTCTAAAAGTGGTTATAATACATAAATTTATAGTTTCGTCACCAATTTGATATTGATTTGTTTAGATGTGCCTTGTTGCTATGGTAATTTCTCATAACATATAATTTTTATACTCCGATTTCTCACTTAAATCATTATACCAATTGGTGGTTTCAAGTGCGACCGTAGCATATGCAAAAACAATTTAACGTTCACACGATGCACCTTCATAAATGTAGGATATTTTTATTAACAACGGAATCATGACTGTGTGCATATCCAAAGACTCTAGACATGAGTTAGTTTTAATATCTAAACAAATCGGTTAATGCCTTTGTGTTTCAAAATTTAACGTTTTCAAGCCCCAGAATTAAAATCAGATTTATCGTGGATATAATTTAATTTAACAGCATGCAAGCATGAAAGTATTTTTCTTTTTGCATTAGGAATACCCAGTACAATAGCTTTCCAAAAATTAGAAAAGAAGTGCCCAAAACATTGTCTTGGTATAACCGAATAAAATAAAATAAATTAATAATGGGCAAAGGAAACAACATTTTTTCTGTTAAGCAGTAGCCCAAGCGATTGTAAAATCCGGTTCTCACATTAGCAAGCTTTTGTGGGGTAATAGTTGCAAACACATCCTGTATGGTAGCTCTGTCTTCATCAAATCCATAAATGTTCGACTTACGTTCGGGGATCTGAGCGGCCAAGGAATTGTGCTAACGGTTCCAATTACACGATTAGGAAATGTATTTGCTAAGTATTTCCGCACGGTTAACGTATTGTGGGCATTGCAACCATCTTGTTGGAACCAAATTTCGGTCAGTCTGATCCCTGGAAATTGACGCAAAGCAGGAACGATTTCGTTTTGCAGCATATCAAAATATTTTGGGCCATTTAGGTTTCCCTCGATAGAAAATGGTCCAATACCACCATATCCGTATCGTATCACCCAATACTCCACTCCACACATTCAACTTTTGTGGATATTGAGATCGATAACTGTAATGCTTGTGAGGATTATTCCGCGGCCAGACACGATGGACTGATGGATTATGTCGACCATTTATTGGAAACATGCATTCGTTGGTGAATAGAATTTTGCTCAGGAAATTCAAGTCATTGTGTTCCATTATGTTCTGACAAAATTCCATTCGTCTAATTTGGTCATTTGGGTAAATTTGTTGGATTTTCGATAGTTTATAGGAACGATATCCATTTTTTCTTAAAACTTTTTATACAGTACTGTAACGGCCACCAGTATCTCGAGCAATATTTCTGGAAGATTGACGTGGATCTACTTCTACATCAGCACATATTCTTACTTCTTGCATTTCTTGATTAACATTTCTTGGGTGTAACGTTCTTTTATGGTTAGCTGGAGAGAGACACCTCAAAGTTTCTCAAAATTACTGCAAATTAATCTTGAATTGCACGTAACGAGCTACCGTTATAAAGCTATTCAATAGTTGGTACTTTCTCGCGCACTTCATACACATCCATATCAATATTACTGTTATTATTTTGGTTTTTAATTTTTTTTAAAGAAGCGCAAATTTCGTAAAGCTATGACAAGCAGCTGTCAAATTAAAGTCATAATTAATGTCGTATCTATTTACCTATGCTTAATATTAACAACATCAAGAAGCATAGCTTCAAATGCTTTTTATAATTTACGTTCGTAGTGCAGACCGCCAATCGGTATATTCATTCATGCATTATCCTGCCCCTTTGCCTGGCCTCTTGGCCCCACCCCTTTGCACCGGCTCCGCTCCTTATCCCGCTCCTTTTCGTCGCTCCGCTTCCCCCCTTTTCCTTAACCGCTTACCCCACATTGTCTGTTTATATTGTCCATTTACATTGTCTGTCGCAAGTATCTGTAACAATTGTCTGTCTACATTGTTTGTCAACGTTTTTTGTCTACACTGTCTGCCTACACTGCCCACAGTGTCTATCGACATAGTTTGTATGCACTGTCAGTTTACACTGTCTGTTTACACTGTTTGTTCACGCTGCCTATTTACACTGTCTGTCTACACTGCCTGTCTACACTGCCTGTCTACACCGTCTGCCTACACAGTCTGTTTACACTGTTTTTCTAAACGAGAAAATTTCCTACTACTTTGTTTAGTAGCATTTTTCAAAACTTTGAGCAATAAAGCATATATAATAGTATTTTTCATTCAATATTTACAATACAAACTTCATAATTTTTAATAACTAATAGATTTACCCGTATTCCCTGCCCGTTTATCCTGCCCGATTACCCTGCCCGTTTACTCCGCCCCATTGCCCGCCCCTTTGCAGCGGCCACTTGCCCTTCCCCGTTCGCCCACCCGTTTCCCCCGCCCCTATCCCCGACCATTCGCTCCGCCCCTTTGATTACACAGTCTATTTACACTGTCTGTCTATATTATCCGTTCATGCTGCCTGTCTACACTGTCTGGCTGTATTGCCCGTTTATAGTGCTTTTCTAAACGAAAAGATTTCCTACTTCTTTGTTTAGTAACATTTCTCAATATTTTGAGCAATAAAACGTATATAATAATATTTTTCATTCAATATTTACAATACAAACTTCAAATTTTGAATAATTAATAGGTTCACCCGTTTACCCCGCCCGATTACGCTGCCCCACTCCTTTGCCCTGCCCCCTTGCCTCGCCAATTTTCCCCGCCCATTCGCTCCGCCCATTTGCCTCGCCCCTTTGTAGCACCCGTTTGCCCACCCGTGTTTCTCAAAGTTACTCAAAATTCGGTATAGTGTATTAGGACATGGGATAAGTCCATTTTCGAACGTTACTACAAATAAATCTTGAGTTGCACGTAACAGGCTACCGCTATAAAGCTATTTAATAGTTTGTACTTTCCCCGCCCCCTTTCCTCGTCCCATTTTCTGACCCATTTATCCCGTCCGTTTACCTCGCACTGTCTTATAATAATGTCCGTTAACACTGTCTGTCACAATTATCTGTCTACCCTGTCTGTTTGCACCACAGAACAAATCCGTTTGCACTGTCTGTTGACACTGTTTGTTTACGTTGCCTGCTTACAGTATCTGTCTACACTGTCCGTCTACAGTGTCTGCCTACACTGTCTGTTCACACTTTTCTGAACGAGAAAATTTCCTACTAATTTGTTTAGTAGCATTTTTCAATATCTTGAGCAATGAAACATATATAATAGAATTTTTTATTCAATATTTACCATACAAACTTCAACATTTTGAATAATTAATAGATTTACCCGTTTAACCTGCCTGTTTACCCTGCCGGTTTACCCGCCCCTTTACTCCGTCCATTTACACGGTCGGTCTACACTGTCCGTTGATACTGTCTGTCACAAGTATCTGTAACAAATGTGTGCATACATTTTTGTCAATATTTTCTGTCTACACTGTCTGCCTACACTACCTATTTACACTGTCTGTCTGTTTGTCTACACTGTCTGTTTACACTGTCTGTCTACACTGTCTGTCTGTATTGTACATTTACACTGTCTGTCTATATTGTACATTTACACTGTCTGTCTACATTGTCTGGCTATATTGTATAGTTAAGTTTAGAGTGCATGTTGCATGAATAGATAGCATATACGGTGACGCCCGCACCCCCTGAAGTAATGCGAAAGCGGTTCGAAGAGGGGCAGATGGTGAAAAAAAACAGTATCTTGATCAATATTTCTAGAATACTGGCGGGGATTTACTTCTACAGCAGCACATATTCACTACTTTGTTTAGTAGCATTTTTCAATGCTTTGAGCAATAAAGCATATATAATAGAATTTTTCATTCAATATTTACAATACAAACTTCATAATTTTGAATAACTAATAGATTTTAGATATTTGGCCTTCGTAGACTATCAAAAAGCCTTTGATAGTATAGAATTATGGGCAATGGAAAAGTGCTCCAAAACAGCCGCTTAGATTATAGTTATATACAACTTATCCATTCAATATATGAAAATGCAGAGATGATAGTCCAAATACATGACAACGCCCAACCCATACCAATCAGAAGGGGGGTAAGACAAGGCGATTCCATTAGCTCAAAATTATTCATAACAACACTAGAGGATGTATTTAAGAAGCTAGAATGGAACCAGAAAGGAATAAATATAAACGGGAGACGACTGAACCATTTGAGATACGCAGACGATGTTGTCCTTATGTCCGAAAGTTTCGAAGAACTCGAAACGATGATCCGGGAGCTAAAAATAGAATCAGAAAGGATAGGACTAACAATGAACAAAGGCGAAACAAAAATAATGACTAACCAAGAAGTAGACAGAAACATGCTATTAGACAACTTCACCCTAGAGTTTGTAAATGAATATATATACCTAGTGTAACGTGCGATTTCGACGCACAGTGTATGTTGCTGAGTCGTTTCAATTTGAGCGCGCCTCGAGATTTCAGTTTCAAATTTTTGGCTTTCGCGCATGAGTAGCTTCTTGTAGATTTTGGGTTTTCCGAGCTGGGAGAGGGCATTCTCATTCTGTTACCTGACAAGTCGCGTAGCTTGATTTTCATCGCGGTCAATTTCGACCAAGGATTTATTCCTAATTTTTGAAAAGTTCAAGTTTTAAGGGAATCTTAACCTTGTGGTGTTAGTGAGATTTTCCCTGGGTTTTTAACCAATTTATTACACCCTTGAAGAGGTCTTCTATTGCCGATTTACATCTTGGGTAAGCTGAGGAAGTTGGATTCTTCTTTTTTTGCTTTATTAAGTCTCTTGAATTATTTAGGCAATTTCGTAGCTGCTAGAAATTGAATATCTACAAAAATTTCGTAGCTGCTGAGAATTTGAATATCTACAAAAACTTCGAAGCTGTTGAAAATTACATACTGCTGGAAGTTTTATAACTACATCGAAGAATTTGGAGAAGATTTCGAGTCGTATATACGCCACAGAAAATTGCAAGGCCAAGTTCCAAACGTGCGAGTGTGCACGCCAGCTGTCAGCTCAGGTGGTCGCTGTATTTGGAATTTTCATCTAGAAAGGTCTGTCTAAAATATTCTTTTAAAATTTACGGTCTTCAAGGACTCTGAAGACCATCCGGCAGAATACGACCGCATAATCATTCCATTGTACAAATTCAAATTATACAATTTATACCGAACTAATTTTACAACTATTTCTTTTACAAATTTAACACTTACTGCATTTTATAACTTTTGTAAACGGTTCGCATATTTCGAGGTTCTGATTTAATTCTTATTGACGCATACATTCAATAAGGGAGGGTATTGCGGGAACTATTTTTTTGTCGATGCGCTTATACCTCAATTACAGGTGGTTAATCTTAGTTTACATAATCGAGACCTCGTTTATCGTGAATTAGGCGTGTTACGTATTGATTTATTATTTTGCGAAGCTAATTAAGGCTTCTGGTTAATTTAAATTCTTATTGACGCATTATCGCTTTCCCCAAGATTTAATTTTATCATTACACGAATTATTAAATCAGACAGGGACGTTTGTGGTCTGTTCTTTATTTAAAAGATATTTATATTTTATACTTGTGACCAATTTGGGGTCAATATTTTGATATATATATATATATATATATATCTATATATATATATACACTGTGGTTTTTTTATCGCGTTACAACATGTAGGCAATGGCATCGCTACCTTCGTTATTTAAAAATAAAAAATAAATTTGGAAATCAAAGGCGTTATAGGTAAATAAAGTGTCAAAGTACCTAGTTGTCAAGCTCAAATAAACTAATATCATAGTTGCCGCAGCGGCATCAAGCTGAATAAAGAAAGGCGCTTTAAACTTAATAAGTTTTATTTTATTCTGCAATAACGATCAAAATAAATATTTCTCGAATCATAATAAACAATAACAATGAAACAACTAATATTAGTGGCGCAAAAGGTGCTCAAACTGTTGTCCGCTCTGCTGTTCACATAAATCAATTCTTTTCAGCATGTTGTTTCTAACATGAGCTAGCATTTGAGGGGTTATGGAATTACATGATTGAATTATTCTTTCGCGCAATTCTTCTTCTGTGTCCACAGGTGTCTGATAAACATCATTTTTTACTTTTCCCCAGAGAAAAAAGTCCAGAGGTGTGAGATCAGGACTACGCGGAGGCCAAGGATGCACTGCAGCTCTTGCAATTACCTTGTTATTAAATGTGCGATTTAAATGGCATCTTACGCGTCTGTAGAAATGAGCAGGGGCTCCATCATTTTGAAACCACATGCGCTGCCTTAAATCCAAAGGTAGTTCCTCTAATAGTGGAGGTAAATCGTTTTCTAAGAAATTGAGATACATTTCACCATTCAAGTGACCTTCGAAAAAATGGGGACCTATTATAAAATCATCCACGCGTTACAAGAAAAAATTCTTTGGAAATTAGTTTCTCTAATCCAGTTTGGATTTTCTTGAGAATAATAGGTAGTGAGAATTGTGTCTATTTACAACACCGTTATTGTTGAAGGTAGCTTCATCAGAAAATAACACCGCCCTTAGGAAGTTTGGATTGTCAGCTAATTTATTTCTTAGAAATCGGCAAAAACGTACTCTACGTGGATAGTCTTCCTCAGTCAAATGTTGTACTAGCATCACATGATATGGATGGAACGTGTTAGCTTTTAATATGTTAAATACGGAATATTTGCTTATGCCTACCGTTCTTGCAATTTCCCTTTGACTGGTATGGGGATTGTTTGTGACCATCTCAATCACTGCTGCTTCAATTTCTGGAGTAGCAACATGCCGTCTTCTAATTTTTGGTTTAGAGAAGCTTTCATATTCGCGCAAATTCTGCTCCAACCGCCTAAATGTGTTGTGAGATGGAGTTTGTCTGTGCGAATACCTGTCACGATACAATCGCACTGCCAAATCTGCATTCTTTCTGCACTCTCCATAGATGAGTAACATATCTGTTTTGTCGCTTGCAGAAAACATCGAGATAAGTTTTTAACACAAATTATATTATTTAAACTTGACAACTACTTTGACACTTTATTTACCTATAACGCCTTTGATTTCCAAATGTATTTTTTATTTTTAAATAACGAAGTTAGCGATGCCATTGCCTACATGCTGTAACGCGATAAAAAAACCACAGTGTATATATATATATATATATATATATTGCTGTATAAAACCCGTATGTTGAAGGTGCCATAAAATTTGCTATGGTGAATATAGCTTTCGCAGTAATGATAATTTTCACCCTACGTTTATTGTGATAATAATTGTAATCAGATAAATAAAGGAAATTTCCCTGTATATACAAAATTACAAATCTTAATCAAAACTTTACTTTATGTAAACACCATAGACATTTAATCTCACCCGGTATAACATTAAATGTTGCTAGCTCTTAATTACAGCAAATATTGTTCACATAAAAACCTACCTTATTCAAGAATAATCGTTGATTACTATCTCAGGGTACTGCATATGCTTCTAAATACAGAGACATAAAAAGACAAACGACAGGTATTTAAATGACTCAAATTCTAAATAAAGATATCAAATTAATAAATTAATGATGCTCAATAAAATTTGTACCGATGCAGATTTTACATAAATTATACATATTTATTTTCTTTATTAATAAAAAAAAAAAAAATAACTTCCTTATAAGAATTACCTGAAACCAATTTTCCTCGATCCAACCCTGCGATGCGCGTAGGTATCCTACGCAGCTCCGAAGTGCAAACAGAACTAGCTGGTTATTGCATCAGCTGCTTGTAAACAGTTATTTCTTGTCAAATGATTTCTTTTATCTATTTTGTTAAGTAGCAGTTCTCGAAGATACATAAACGTCGCACAAGTAAGTAAATGTTCACATATGAATTGTTCAAATCTCAGTAAAGGTCAAAATGCTTTGTTTCTGCTTACAGTGTTCTGACATAACCTCAGAAT
>JABXWE010008268.1:0-11343 GCA_014611495.1 Limonius californicus | reverse complement strand
TTCAGTTCGTAAAGATATAGAAGAAACAAACCTGGTAAAGGAGATACATTCGGTGTCTACTTCAGAAAGTGCTACAGAAACAACCACTCAAGAAAATACAGACGCAGTTGCCACTTCCAGAATCATAAAAGATACAACACAAGCAGAGAATTCAGATGTTAGTTCTACTTCAGAATTTACAACAAAACCCGCAACTCCAGAAACTGACGGTTCAGTTTCTAAAGATCTAGAAGAATCAAGTCTGGCAAAGGAGACAGGTTTTGTATCTACTTCAGAAAATGCTGCAGAAACTACCACTGAAGAGAGTACAGATGCAGTTGCCACTTCCAGAATGATAAAAGAAACAACACAAGCAGAGGATTCAGATGTTAGCTCTACTTCAGAGTTTACAACAGAACCTGCAACCACAGAAGCTGGAGATTCAGTTCGTAAAGATATAGCAGAATCAACCCTGGTAAAGGAGATAGCTTCGGTGTCTACTTCAGAAAGTGCTCCAGAAATTACCACCCAAGAGAATACAGACGCAGTTGCCACTAGCAGAATCGTAAAAGAAACAACACAAGCAGAGAATTCAAATGTTAATTCTACTTTAGAATTTACAACCGAACCTGCAACCCCAGAAACTGGCGATTCAGTTCCTAAAGATATAGAAGAATCAACCCTGGTAAAGGAAATAGATTCGGCGTCTACATCAGAAAGTACTACAGAACCAACCACTCAAGAGAACACAGATGCAGTTGCCACTCCCAGACTCATAGAAGAAACAACACAAACGGATATTTCAGATGTTATTTTAAAATTTACAACAGATCCCGCAACCCCAGAAACTGGCGATTCAGTTCGTAAAGATATAGAAGAATCAACCCTGGTAAAGGAAATAGATTCGGCGTCTACGTCAGAATGTGCTACAGAACCAACCACACAAGAGATTCCAGAAGCAAGTTCCACTTCCCTAATTACTGGAGCAACAACACACGCTGAGAATACAGATGTTGCTTCTACTTTAGAGTTTACAACAGAACCCGCAACCCCAGAAACTGGCGATTCAGTTCGTAAAGATATTGAAAAATCAAACCTGGTAACGGAGATAGATTCGGTGTCTACGTCAGAAAGTACTACAGAAACAACCACTCAAGAGAATACAGACGTAGTAGCCACATCCAGAACGATAAAAGAAACAACACAAGCAGAGAAACCAGGTGTTAGTCCTACTCTAGAATTTACAGCAGAACCCGCAACGCCAGAAGCTGACGGTTCAGTCTCTAAAGATATAGAAGAATCAATCCTGGTGAAGGAGATAAATTCGGTGTCTACGTCAGAAAGTACTACAGAAGCAACCACTCAAGAGAATACAGACGCAGTTGCCACTTCCAGAATCATAAAAGAAACAACACAAGCAGAAAATTCAGATGTTAGTTCTACTTTAGAATTTACAACAGAACCCACAACGCCAGAAACTGACGATTCCTTTTCTAAAGATATAGAAGAATCAACCCTGGTAAAGGAGATAAATTCGGTGTCTACGTCAGAAAGTGCTACAGAAACAACCACTCAAGAGAATACAGATGCAGTTGCCACTTCCAGAATCATAAAAGAAACAACACAAGCAGAGAGCTCCGATGTTAGTTCTACTTTCGAGTTTACAACAGAGCCCGCAACGACAGAAACCGACGGTTCAGTTTCTGAAGATTTAGAAGAATCAACCCTGGCAAAGGAGATAGATTCGGTGTCTACGTCAGAATGTGCTACAGAACCAACCACGCAAGAGATTACAGAAGCAAGTTCCACTTCCCTAATTACTGGAGAAACAACACACGCTGAGAATACAGATGTTGCTTCTACTTTAGAGTTTACAACAGAACCCGCAACCCCAGAAACTGGCGATTCAGTGCGTAAAGATATTGAAGAATCAAACCTGGTAAAGGAGATAGATTCGCTGTCTATGTCAGAAAGTACTACAGAAACAACCACTCAAGAGAATACAGACATAGTTGCCATTTCCAGAACGATAAAAGAAACAACACAAGCAGAGAATTCAGATGTTAGTCCTACTCTAGAATTTACAGCAGAACCCACAACGCCAGAAGCTGACGGTTCAGTCTCTAAAGATATAGAAAACTCAAACCTGGTAAAGGAGATAAATTCGGTGTCTACGTCAGAAAGTGCTGCAGAAACAACCACACAAGAAATTACAGACGCAGGTTCCACTTCCCTAATTACTGAAGAAACAATACAAGCTGAGCATATAAATGTTGCTTCTACTTTAGAATTTACAGCAGAACCCGCAACGCCAGAAGCTGATGGTTCAGTCTCTAAAGATATGGAAGAATCAACCCTGGTAAAGGAGATAAATTCGGTGTCTACGTCAGAAAGTGCTACAGAAGCAACCACGCAAGAGAATACAGACGCAGTTGCCACTTCCAGAATCATAAAAGAAACAACACAAGCAGAAAATTCAGATTTTAGTTCTACTTTTGAATTTACAACAGAACCCACAACGCCAGAAACTGACGATTCCTTTTCTAAAGATATAGAAGAATCAACCCTGTTAAAGGAGATAAATTCGGTGTCTACGTCGGAAAGTGCTACAGAAACAACCCCTCAAGAGAATACAGATGCAGTTGCCACTTCCAGAGTCATAAAAGAAACAACACAAGCAGAGAGCTCAGATGTTAGTTCTACTTTCGAGTTTACAACAGAACCCGCAACGCCAGAAACTGACGGTTCAGTTTTTGAATATATAGAAGAATCAACCCTGGCAAAGAAGATAGATTCGGTGTCTACGTCAGAAAGTGCTACAGAAACAACCACACAAGAGATTACAGAAGCAGGTTCCACTTCCCTAATTACTGAAGAAACAACACACGCTGAAAATACAGATGTTGCTTCTACTTTAGAATTTACAACAGAACCCGCAACGCCAGATACTGACGGTTCAGTTTCTAAAGATGTGGAAGAATCAACCCTGGCAAAGGAGACAGGTTTGGTGTGTACTTCAGAAACTGCTACAGAAACAACCACTCAAGAGAATACAGATGCAGTTGCCACTTCCAAAATCTTAAAAGAAACAACACAAGCAGAGCATTCAGATGTTAGTTCTCCTTTAAAAATTACAAGAGAACCCGCAACCCTAGAAACTGGAGATTCAGTCTCTAAATATATAGAAGAATCAATCCTGGCAAATGAGGCAGATACGGTTTCTACTTCAGAAATTGTGACAGGGTCCACACCACCAGATAAACCAATTACAGCTCCCAGTTTTAAAAGCAGGCAAGAATTAACATCGGCATATAATGCGGATGCAGTTGCTACTTTAAATATTCCTGAAGAACCCGTACCCCTCGAGAATGCGGATTCAGTTGCATCTACCCAAGGTACAGACAAATTAATATCAAAAAATAATACAGATTTAACTTCTACTTCTGAAACTGTGGCAGAATCAACACATACAGATAATAGGGGTGCGATAGGCATCGATAAATCAACACCAGCAGAGAATGGAAATTCAGATCCTATCGTCGAAATGGCAACATATCTAACCACTCCTAGTGCTGCATATACAATTGGCATGGAGGTATTAACAGCGGCAGTGGATGCAAATGTAGTTGTTTTTTCAAAAGTTTCGGCAGTACCCACTACCCCAGAAAATACGAATACAGTTTCACATTCTAAAGATGTAAACTATTCAAAACCATCAGATAATGCAAATGCTACAGCTTCTACTTCTGAAAGTGCGGCAGAACCAATACCACCAGTGACTGCAGATGGTGGTTCTACTTCTAAAAGCATTGAAGAATCTACGCTGGCAAGGAATGCAAATGCAGTTTCTATTTCAGATGTTATAGCGGAACCAACAAATCCAGAGAGTGCCGATTCAGTTTCCTCTTCTAATGACGTAGGAAAATCAACACCGACAGGGAATGCAGATTCAGCTTCTACTTCAGAATGTGCGACCAAACCAACAATACTACAGAATGCAGTTGGAACTTTCACTTCTAAAGGCATAAAAGATTCAACACCGACAAAAGGCGCAGATGTAAGTTTTATCTCTAAAAGCTTAGAAAAACCTACAACTCTAGAGAATGTAGATGCCGCTTCTAGTTCTAAAGATGCTGCAGAAACAACACTTCCAGAAAATGCAAATACAGTTTCTACTTATCACAGTGGGACAGAGTCAACAATCCCAGTGAGTGTAATTGTGTCTGAATCATTACCAACAAAGTCCTCAGGTTTCACTTCTGTTTCTGAAACTCTAGCAGAACCAACACCGGCAGGGATTCCAGATACAGGGGCCAGCTTTGAAACCGCTCGTAAACCAATACCGACTTGAAGAAGAATCTGAACGTTCGGCTCTAAAACCATACAAAAATCTACACTGCCGGGGCGAACATATGTCCTCTCAAGTTCTAAAGGTCGAGCAAAATCAGCACCGACAGGGATGGCAAATACAAGTTCCAGTTCTTCAACATCAACCCAGGCAGGGAATGAAGATGCAATTTCCAGTTTTGAACCAGAAAGAAAACCAAATAGAAAAACAGAAAGAAAACCAAAAAAAAGACTTGAAAGAAAACCAGAAAGGAAACCACAAAGGAAACCAGAAAAAAGAACAGGACGAAACCCAGAACCTACAGGAAATTCAAATACAGCCTACAGTTATAAACTCCCGACATCACCGACATCGTCAACAGTTTCCAGTACAACTGCCATCTTTAAAGGTCCAGCCCACGCAATATCAACAGCAGAGAATGCAGGTGCAATTTCCTGCGTTAAATACACACCAGAATCGACACCGTCAGAGATTGCAGATGCAGTTTCCACCTCTAAAAATCCTGCAGAAACCACACAATCAGATAAAGCGGATATGGTTTCCAATTCAAAACAATTTGGGGTACCAAAACCGACAGAGAATGCAGATGCAACTTCCAATTCAGAAACTTCAACAGAACCAACACCGTCTGAGAACGCCGATGCTGCTTCCGCCTCTCAAAATCTACCGGAACCCGTATCGCCCCGTAAAACAGGCGTGGTTGCCAATTCTAAAAGCCCAGCACCGCTATCCTCAGAAAATACAGTTGCAGTTTCCACTTCAGAAAATCAGAAAGAACCCATACCATCAGATAATGCAGACATGGCTTCCATTTTTTAACCGTCAGCAAAATCATATACTAAAGCCACAATATCCTACTCTGATAAAGCACCCTCGCTAAAACCACTATTGTAAATTGCATTAAATTCTTTAAAAGATGCGAATAAACACTCTAGTCATAGCGATTGGATAGAACCAACAATAGCAAACAATGCAGAAGAAACTTCTACTTCTCGAAGCTTTAAAGGACCAACATCAACAGCAAATGCAGATGAAGCTGCTACTTCTGAAAATTTAGAAGAAGCTACACCTTCAGATATTGCAGCTAAAGCTTCTGCTTCTGTAAACTTTTCAGAATCAACTCCTTCAGATCACCCAGATAAATCTTCTGGCCCTGAACCCTCTTCAAAATCAAATCCAAATGAAGTTTCTACTGTAGAATCAAATAAAGATGAAGTTTATGTTTCCGGAAAGCCATATACACTACCAGGTTTCATCTATTAATAGGTCTATTTTATCGATATACAATTTATATACAATAAGTTTAATATCGTAAAACTAATAAATTAAGTTTGTTAATCTGGCGTTTTCTTCCTGAGCTTGACAAGTTTGATCTGGTTTCTCTCAATTACCTTCCGAACTTCTGTTAGAGGTAATTCTTAACAAACTAGATTGCTAAATGATTCTTTTTCAAAACAGGAAGCAAAATTAACTCTAGTGTTGTTTTCGAAATTAAGCAATTTTATATAATATTAAAAGTTAATACAAGATATATTCTATTAACAGACAGTTCCAACAGCAACAGTTTAAAATTATAACTTTTTCCTCTCGGAAAACACGATATGCGAAAACTTTGCCTTTTATTATAAACGAAAAGGAATTCTTATACTTGCCCTGTGAATAAACTGTAGTAAACAATTCGTCAAATATTTAGTTATTAAAATTGTGGCTGCCTTTATCAATCGCAAATTTACGAAAAATACTGGTTTTAAGCAGTATTGCGAGTTCAATTCCTTTTAATTTCCAGCATGAGTCTTGAGGCATTTTAATTCGGCATCATATAGGAACCAATCAGCATAGTAATCGTCGCCAACGTAGGGCAAACTCGATTGACAAAAGAAACGAATACCGAATATTACGTAATCAGATTGTTGTTGCAATTAAATAAAAAATTTCAAAATTTCATTTCAAGGACTATGACAATAACGTAATGCTATAAATGCATCTCATTGTTGACGTATTTGCGTCACATAATCGTATTTTACAATTGCAAAACTGGCAATTAAAATTTGTTATCGATCTTGCTCAATTTAATTCGCCCACGCAAAATATGACCAAATGCGTGTCTTACTGTTAATGGTTGACTGTACAGAAAGTGAAGGTAGGGAATTATAATTTTTAGAGCATTAAATGTTTAACTACACGCATTAATTTAAAAAACTGATCTGCTAAAACTGGGAAATCATTTTATGTTTTCGATTTAGTGTATATATATTGGTAAACGTTACATGTATATCCGAAAGTTATAGCTACTTTACTACAACAAACCATTTTCCTTAGTGCAAATATTTCTGACATTTCGGTTCGCTGAAGTTTCCGCGTTGTCGTAATTCACACAAGTAGATTAACTGCAGCAGCTTCGACCGCAAACCGCATTTCAAAATCTTGCTGTGTAGTAACATTCTCACTTGATATTTAGACAGACATTTCTTATTTTTTGGTTTATAAATAAAAAAAGGCTATTATCTTAATGCATAGCTTTTATTGTTGCTATAATAGTTGCGAAATGTATACTTAAAATTCTATTCCCAAAGTTAGCAGATTCTCCTCCGTTCTTCTGCGAATATGCTTAAATTTGTAGTTATGTACTACCTACAGTGGTAGGTCCCATTTATCTACACTAAGAAGCTACAAAATACATAATGTACAGGTTTAGAAATTATTCAAAATAGTAACATACTTACTTGGTGCAAATGGAGAACAATGAAGGTATTGGGTTTAATTATCCCTTACATTATAAAGAAGCATAAAGTACGAATAAGAACTGCGAAGAATCTAAAACTAGCGATTCTAAGAAAAAAGTTTTTAATAATTTTAGTTTTACCTTGGTGAAAGTATCCAATGAAAGATGTATAAAACCTCCAGCAGTAAAAGCAATAGGTTCCTGTCCCCTCCTTAGTATTAAAACCAAACACTTCTGAAATTTTGGATTAGTACCAACAAAATCAATTTCGTTGCACGCTTGAGCTACAGCTAAACTTTCGGAATGTATCATATCTCCCCAGTAACTCACCACGAAGAGTATAGTTATTAGAACCAAGTAACAGAGAATCCCTCGAGTACATTTTACGCTCTCCTCTGGACACTGGCAAAAGCGTTTATAGAACCTTATCAGTTACAATTTAGTTTACTTACTTCTAACGTTAGGGTCATCATGTAACCAAGCAGAAACATATCAGCAATTACCAAAGTCAACAGAATGGGGCTAAACATTTTCTTAAACTCTTGAGACAGATTTAAGATAAAATTGTGGTACATCACAACCTGCCTTGCGGTTGTTTGAAGGTACTTCCATGGTATCCATGCGTGATCCTTTTGAATTCGCTCATTCTAAAATTGCAATAATAATCTAATCGCTTTTGAATATTTCTTAAATTTCTTACCTTTGTGGCTAATTTAGCAGCGTAACCAACCATTGCCTTCAGAGAGTTTTGCAGAATTCTAAAATGGCATCGTAGGTGCATCAGCACCGAGATCAGAAGAAAAAAAATAAATACGTAGCTAAATCCAAAATAGCTCATAACTATGACCTGGTACAATGTAACGGGGTACACGTACGGCGTGCACGTGACATTCAGAATTGGTCCAAAAGTAAACTGCCAGTCGCGACAGTCGGCTGCTGTAACTGACATCCCCCAAGTAACAATAGGAAGTGTCGCAGTAACCATAGCTACCATTGTAGCACATCTTCTGACCTAACAGAGGAAAAGTGGAAAACATTCCAATATAAACATAACTGTTGCCTCAGTTTAGATAATTCTAAAGTATCTATTGAAAATGTGCATAAAGATAAATAGACGCAGATAAGGTGACGACATGAACAAAAGAGCAAACACGCCAATATAAGAGATATGGTAGTTGAACACAAAAAAACAAAAATATAAAGAGATATGTCAGACGTGGTGAACGGACACAATCAGATAGAAAGAAGCGATAAGGCTGGAGATTATATAGTGAAAGATAGGGAAGACGTGGAAAAGGAGAAAACAGCAGTGGGGAAAAGAGAACTAGAAAATATTAGGAAGAAGGAGCTTCAGAATATTAGGGTGAAACAAGAGCGTGTCCGGGGGGGTAGCTACCCCTCCAAGGTAGAAAAAATAAAGCAGAAAAATTATAAACAACAAATGTCTGAAAATTGATTACTAAGTTGCTTGTTGCTATGTCAACATTTTGAAAGAATATAATTACGAAATAAAGACCCTCGCGCCATCTATTAAAAGTCTTAAGAACTACAACCTGTACGTATACTATACACGTGAATTAGACACGTACAGGTCGTAGTTCTTATGATTTCTCACAGATGGATGTATAGTTAGTTCGCGGTAACAAGGAACTTTCTAGAATAATCTCGTCTCATTTCACGACGCATCAACAACGGGAATATTCCAGAAGCTATTTACCTCGTACATATATAAGACATAACATTTCGGTTAGTTAGTTTTTTGGTAAGCATTGACGTTTATTTGGGTATTTGCATGTGTTATGCCACGTCCACACCAACGTTTAGTAAAATTTATACTCTTTGCAGTGAATTTATAACGAAAGCAAAGTACCAGCAGCACCAGTAGCGATGAGGGCAAGGAAGTACAACCACCCTATGTTTCAGACACTGCAACTGCGAGGCCTTCTTCTATGGATCAAGCCACGGTGCCAGAGAGTGGATATAAAACTGAAGACGACGGTTGTCATGAAGATGATATTGGAAATATCGTCAGCCTAGCGACCACTACACCGGTTGATAAGAAAAAACATCTTCTGGAAAATGGCTGGGTACCTTCGAAGAACTACGGTTTTGCGGCAGATGCCAAACACCTCAAGAGAAAATTCAATCACCAGTGGCTGGACACATATTCACCATGGTTAGTTTACTCAAAGCGACTCGAAGGTGCTTCCTTTAAATATTGTATGTTGTTTTCGCCATCAGCCAGCAGGGCGAGAGGCGGTTGAGGTTCTTTCATCATCATATCTTTCACTAAGTACAAGGACATCCTCGATTGTTGCAAACCACATGTACAGAACCAGAGACATAAGGTTGCAATGGAATCTGCAAAATCGTTCAAAGAGGCCGTTCCAGTGGACATCCTGTTTCACCAGTTTCCGCAAAAAATAGTAGAAAAAAACTAAAAGTACTGTCCTCAGTTGTTTGCTGCGTCATTTTTTCCGGTACACATGATTTACCTCTCAGGGGCAAAATCTGGAAGAAGGCGTTCTTATAGACTTATGCTGTTTACGCATCGAAGCAGCTGATTCACAATTAAAACAACATTTTGAGCATGGACCGAAAAACGCGTCGTACCGATCACCTATCATAAAAAATGAAATAATTGATCTAAGTATGTGGCACTACAATCAGGGAACAAATCGTCACAAGGATTAAGGAAGCTTACGCGTAGAGCATTCGGACTGACAAAACCGCGGTTATTTCGGGCTAAAAACAGAACTATTGAATTACGTTTCTTCAATGAAAAGGCCAACACAATCGAAGAAGAACTTTTAGGCTTTGTAGAGCTTAAAAGGCTTGATGCCAAAAGTTTTGCCAAAGTCCTTGAAGATTTTGTAACAAATTTTAACCTACACCCTGATAAGTGTGTGGAATTAGGCTTCCACGGATGTTCCACCATGTTTGGGAAAGAAAGGAGTGTGGGGGCGATCTTCAGGCAGAAGTACAATAAAGCCTTGTATTTCCATCGCTCCTCTCGCAAGCTAAACCTTGTCGGGAACGATTTAAACTTTATCCCAGAAATTCGAAACTGCGTTGGAACTATCAAAGAGATAATTATAATTTTGTACGAGTTCGTTTTATCACGCAAGCTTATTGCGAACAGTCCTACATTGTGTGAGACTAGATGTCAAAGAAGGACAAGAGCATCCGTGTTTTTAAGGATTACTTCGTGGATATTGTTGAAGCATTAGAGACATTACCAGAAGAGGGTAATGCAACAACAAGAAAAAATGCATATCAAATATCTTCATTTGTTGTGTCAGTAACATTAATTGCGAAGTATTCCTCTATACTGGAATCTATAGCAAAGATACTTCAAATGAAGGCGCTTGACATAGTTAAAGCTAACAAGCACATTCAAACTACTCTCGCCCTGCTAAGAGAGCATCGGGAAGATGCGGAGAACGTAACAGCTGACGTTTTGAAAGAAACAGGCGACATTGCAAAGCATTTGAATATTGATATAACCGCCACTCGCGTTGCTGGCCTACAAATGCATAGAAGCAACCATCCATGCGGAAATTCATCCGAATTTTGGAGAATCTCTCTAATCATTCCTTACTAGGATTCCATCATATCATCTTCAGAAGATTTCCTGCAGACAAAGCGTCTGTATTTTCATTGACATATTTCCATCGGAGTAACATGAGAGATGTTTCATTGGAAGAATGAAATGAAAGTGCTTCATCTTATGCATCTTTTTACAATTTGGAAGACATCGAAGGAGAAAGGGAGAAGCGCCCGATGTCATCGAGGTTTTAAAAAAGAGCGAACTGTTTTTCCAATCATTAGAAAGGCGCTACTGATTTTACCTTCACAGCTTTGCACAACAAGCACTATAGAGCGTTCATTCGGCTCCCTTCGCCGAATTAAAACATGGCTTAGAAGCACTATTGGTGAAAATTTGGAAGGCATCGAAGGAGAAAGGGAGAAGCACCCGATATCGACGAGGTTTTAAAAAAGAGCGAATTGTTTTTTCCATCTGTTAGAAAGGCGCTACTGATTTTGCTTTCATAGCTTTGCACGACAAGCACCATAGAGCGTTCATTCAGCACCCTTCGCCGAAATAAAACATGGCTTAGGAACACTATTGGTGAAAATTTGAAAGGCATTGAAGGAGAAAGGGAGAAGCGCCCGATGTCATCGAGGTTTTAAAAAAGAGCGAATTGTTTTTCCAATCATTAGAAAGGCGCTACTTATTTTACCTTCACAGCTTTGCACAACAAGCACTATAGAGCGTTCATTCGGCTCCCTT
>JABXWE010008267.1:0-26866 GCA_014611495.1 Limonius californicus | reverse complement strand
AACTGCTCTGAATAACCTACAAATATGGTTAACAAAATGGCGTATTAAAGCAAACGAAACCAAATCACAGCAAGTAACTTTTACTCTGCGAAGACAGACGTGCCCGAATGTTACTCTAAATGGACAACCGCTACCCCAAGCTGATACAGCAAAATACCTAGGTATGCACCTGGACCGCCGATTAAACTGGAGACATCACATCTTCACCAAACGTAAGCAGCTAGGACTTAAGTACTCCAAACTCTACTGGCTACTAGGGAGAAATTCACAATTGACTCTAACCAATAAACTATTACTGTACAAAGTGATACTTAAACCAGTGTGGACGTACGGAATCCAGCTGTGGGGTTCCGCGAGTACGTCAAACATTGAAATTTTGCAGCGCTTCCAATCGAAGACACTCAGAACTATTACACAAGCACCGTGGTTCGAGACCAATGAAATTCAACACAACGAATTAAGTGTTCCGCGTGTGTTACAAGAAGCTAAGTGTTCGAGTGCCAAATATCTATCCCGCCTACAAATTCATCCAAACCCGCTAGCGGTTAACCTCTTAGACAATAGTCAAAGAATATATCGCCTTAAACGTTGTGATCCTTTAGATATAGGTAATCGATAAAAATTAAGCTGCATGAGTATATACACTAATAATCATAAGGTTATTGTTCTTAATTAGATCTTTAATGTAAGATTCTAACCACACGCTTGTTAATCATTAATTGTAATACCATTCGCTTATTGTCCCTGGATAGATTGTGAATTGTAAAAGAAATAAAAAAAAATTCACTTATACCGAACGCGCGAGCTCTGAACCCGTCTGAGAAGCCACCGTTTAGGATCCACTACCCTAATTTTCCTAAATCTTACCTAAAAACACCACTCTGCTACGAGTCTCGGGTCTTGGAAAGGCACAACTATACACATAATTTTATTACACGAGGGGGCTAGTAACCAAAATATTTATAAAACAGCTTTATTGACTATTGTAAGAGCATACAATAACTGTGAAAGAATTTGTCCAAAAATATTCCTACAAGCAAAAGCATTATCTATAGCTTCAATCAACAATAGCCAATACATCTGGTAAACATCACTTCAGTGCATTTATTAACTAAGCAACACACATATTATACTGTTAATTCACTTATACCGAACGCGCGAATTCTGAACCCGTCTGAGAAGCAACCACTTCGGCCGCTTCGGACCCACTGCCCTAATTTTTTTAAATCTTATCTAAAAACACCGCTTTGCAATGAGTCTCGGGTCTTGGAAAGGCATAACCATAAATATAATTTATTAGACAAGGGGCTAGTAACCAAAATATTTAGAAAACAGCTTTATTAACAATGAGGGTACAATAAATGTTAAGGAATTTGTCCAAAAATATTCCTACAAGCAAAAGCATTATCTATAGCTTCAATCAACAATAGCCAATACATCTGGTAAACATCACTTCAGTGCATTTATTAACTAAGCAACACACATATTATACTGTTAATTCACTTATACCGAACGCGCGAATTCTGAACCCGTCTGAGAAGCAACCACTTCGGCCGCTTCGGACCCACTGCCCTAATTTTTTTAAATCTTATCTAAAAACACCGCTTTGCAATGAGTCTCGGGTCTTGGAAAGGCATAACCATAAATATAATTTATTAGACAAGGGGCTAGTAACCAAAATATTTAGAAAACAGCTTTATTAACAATGAGGGTACAATAAATGTTAAGGAATTTGTCCAAAAATATTCCTACAAGCAAAAGCATTATCTATAGCTTCAATCAACAATAGCCAATACATCTGGTAAACATCACTTCAGTGCATTTATTAACTAAGCAACACACATATTATACTGTTAATTCACTTATACCGAACGCGCGAATTCTGAACCCGTCTGAGAAGCAACCACTTCGGCCGCTTCGGACCCACTGCCCTAATTTTTTTAAATCTTATCTAAAAACACCGCTTTGCAATGAGTCTCGGGTCTTGGAAAGGCATAACCATAAATATAATTTATTAGACAAGGGGCTAGTAACCAAAATATTTAGAAAACAGCTTTATTAACAATGAGGGTACAATAAATGTTAAGGAATTTGTCCAAAAATATTCCTACAAGCAAAAGCATTATCTATAGCTTCAATCAACAATAGCCAATACATCTGGTAAACATCACTTCAGTGCATTTATTAACTAAGCAACACACATATTATACTGTTAATTCACTTATACCGAACGCGCGAATTCTGAACCCGTCTGAGAAGCCACCACTTCGGCCGCTTCGGACCCACTGCCCTAATTTTTCTAAATCTTATCTAAAAACACCGCTTTGCAACGAGTCTCGGGTCTTGGAAAGGCATAACCATAAATATAATTTATTAGACAAGGGGGCTTGTACCACAATATTTAGAAAACAGCTTTATTAACAATGAGGGTACAATAAATGTGAAGGAATTTGTCCAAAAAAATATTATTCCTATATAGGCATGTACGACAAGCCACAATCATTTATACGTGTGTACCATATGTTATGTGTATAACAAATGATTCCCTGTATATATAATAGTATGTATGAGAAAGAGATGTGTGAAGAAGGGGTTAACTGGCGGGGACGCTACAGAAATGTAAATTGTGTTAAATAAAAGTAATTACTAATAAAGCTATCTAATCATCCTTTCCAAAGAACCCAGTAAAGAACAGTGCAACATGATGTGATACTTTTAATTTCAAATTTATAGATTTTGTGTAAGTTTATAGGTATTATGTTAAATCAGCATATCAATAACATAAATTCCTGAAAAAATCAGATTTGCAATAAATGTTAATTTGCTGTGTCATAGGCTATAATTTTTTAGAATTAATTTACTACATCGTAGTGTGTAACATATGTTTATTTTAAAGTCGTGAGCATTTTCTAGTACACAAAACACGGAACCAGTAATTTTGTGATAAGATAGTCACATAATAATCATGACGCACGCTACAGATATTGTATTAAAATTTTAGATAGATAATAAAAGTAAAAGGTCTTGCAATATATAAATAATGACCATGGGCGGGTACCATAATGAATTAAATTTTAACGTGAACTGGTGCCCAGTCGTAACGCCGCCACTGCCCCTACCTGAACTTTCCCACGACAGTGCACAGGAATGTTTCACTTCTAATAATACGAGAAATGCCACGCAAAATTAGTTCAAACTAATTTACTTCGAATGCTTAATTTAATCTTGAGAGAATATCGAATGGCTCATCATCAAATTATGTATTGATTACATTTGACCTCGACACTACTCAGCAACAAAACGTCACATTTATATAAAATACGCCGGTAGAGTCCCTACTTCGCATTTACCACAGTTTAGTTATTTTTATTTCATTGTTACATACTCCTGGTGTATTATTGGTGCATGGGGAATCCCCTCTCTAAGTAACTTCTTTCGCGTAATAAAACTGTTTTCAAGTATAAATACGTACCCAGTATTCGTGTGCTTGTTCTAGTATTTGTACGCAATCTATTTTAAAACAAAGTAATATTTGCAATGGCAGTGAAAGTGGTTAAAGATTTCTGCAGCGATTTAAAGATCTTCGTGCTGCTGCTTATTGAAATTTTGCTATTTTACATATTAAAAACCCTAAACTTCCGTTTCAAAAATCAATACGCGTCAAAAATAGTGAAATCTAAAAAATTACAGCACGTCTCTGATATTGAACACATTAAATTGGATCCCGATCAACCCACCCCCAGGAGTGTGAATTATCATTTTACTCGAAAATGCAATTACGCCTGTGGTTTCTGCTTTCATACCGCTAAAACCTCCTTCATGCTGAATTTGGAGGACGCCAAACATGGACTGGAAATGCTAAAGATTGCAGGTAGGTCCAACATTTCGCAATATGGCGCAACAAAAAATGAATTGTAAAAAATTGCTTTCATAAAAATACTGTTGCTGGTAATTTTTTAGGAATGGAAAAGGTTAATTTTAGTGGTGGAGAACCGTTCTTGCCAGAGTGTGGTCGGCACTTGGGCGAAATGGTGAAATATTGCAAAATAGACCTGAAATTGCCGTCGGTTACAATTGTGACCAACGGATCCATGGTCCGGGAGAAATGGTTTGTAAAATATGGCGAATATTTGGATATCATGGCCGTATCATGTGATTCATTTAATGAAGACACAAACAAAGTATATAAATCAAGTTTGTAATGATTGTTTATTTTTAAATTATACACAAATTGCAGGCTATTGGGAGAGGCCAAAAAGGAAAAAACCACATAGAACAACTGATAAAAATTCGAGATTG
Source organism: Limonius californicus (assembly GCA_014611495.1). Lineage (NCBI taxonomy): Eukaryota > Metazoa > Arthropoda > Insecta > Coleoptera > Elateridae > Limonius > Limonius californicus. The sequence goes on along the minus strand of JABXWE010008267.1, from coordinate 22,567 downwards.
GTGTAACAAATACAACGTGCTTTTTAAGGTAAACACTGTTGTAAACGCATACAACTGCCATGAAGATATGGTTGAAGAAATTGAAAAACTTTCGCCGGTAAGGTAGGTAAATCCCCCAACGTATGTTGACACTATTTTACATGTTTGTTATAAATAGGTGGAAAGTGTTCCAATGCCTTCTCTTGGAAGGTGAAAATGCAGGGCCTGATGCACTAAGGAACGCCGAACAATTCTACATCAACTATGAAATATTTGAACAGTTTTTGGAGAGACACAAGAACGTCAAGTGCTTGGTACCCGAGTCAAATACAAAAATGCAAAACAGTTACCTAATTTTGGACGAGTATGTACGTACTTTACAAAATTGAAATTAAAAAAATTCTAATAACTATCACACTGTAGATGAGATTCCTGGACTGCCGCAAGGGAGCAAAGGTTCCATCTAAATCAATTCTGGATGTAGGAGTAGGGAATGCGCTTCGCTTCTCAGGATTCGATGAAGTAATGTTCAGAAAACGTGGCGGCGTTTACAAATGGTCAAAAATTGCAAATCAGCTTAGCTGGTAATTTTTGTTTTACTGTTTCAAATTAAGTACCTACCTTAGAGAGTAATATCAAGTTGTAAAATAGTTTATTATAAAAATTATTGTAACTGCCAAATTTTAACTTACATATTTAGCTGATGTTAGGTACACCTAACCTCAGTCAAATATGTAAGTTAAAATTTTGCGTACAAAGTAATTTGTATTCCGTTTATTTCGGCAACATTAAAATATAATTTTAATATACTAAAACCTCAATGGGAAGTTGAAAAACTTGGCATATCATCGGATGGGGCAAATCATTAAAATTGATGTCGATAAAAATATTATTTATGGCCGAGGAAATTAATGGGGCACTCCGTTACATACATTTATAATAGAGTTAGAGCTAAACACTTGTAGGCAGACACAGCTTACAACAATCGTTAATGTAAAAATTTTACATCTTTAATCGTTAACTATTTGGGAATGCCCAAATGAATTATACACACATTGTTGTTTGAACTACAAATTGGTCAAACTATCGTTTATTACATTTGAACTACCCACCACAATGATCTACAAAACCTTTTTGAAGAATTACCCAGTGTATATGTAACCATTCCTATGTTTTCTACATTAAATAGATTCATGTAGTTTCTCTTACAACCCTGCAAAACTGGTGTTTTGTTACCATTATCTTTAACCTGGAAGTAAAATAATTTGAAAATTTTAAAATAAATTAAAATTATAGTTTAAGCATTAGAACCAATTAAAACATTTTTCTCGGTGTGCTTTATCTCTGACGAGACGTAGCGAACTTCCCTCCTATGCCTGTAATGCGCGTTTAAAGTGTCGCAGACATAGAGGACCTACAGCTACGAATATCAAAGGTAGGTTTACAATAAAAATATTTTTACTGGATAAATACCATGCGTTAGCAATATCTATCTATATTATAATAATTGCAAGCAACTTTGACGCCAAATATAAACAGCTAAATCAAATAAAAACTTCTGCAACTGGATCTTAAACTGAAAGAAAGATTTTGAATTAAATGGTGGTGTGGGACCAGTACCCTGGCTGCCGCGCTCGCCAGACCTAGACCCGTTCGGTTTCTTGGTTTAGGGGTATATCAAAGAAAAAGTGTACAGTAGGGTGCATCGACTACTATACAAAAATTTTTTTTTTGGAAATTTAAAAGCGCTGGTGTGGAAAACTTGTGTATTCGATTCATAAATGTTGGGTCAAAATCTCAAACCAAAATATTAATAAGTAGGGGTAGCGGGTTTAGGTCAAGGGTCAAAAATCTACAATTATTTCATTTTTTTAAGATTACCGAGACACAAGTAAATTTTATCCAAAAACGTTGTTAATCCATATTATAGCCAACAAAATTTACTGCAAAAAGTGTTTTACAAAAAACTGCGATCTCTAGGTTTTTTGTTTTTAAACTTGTCTTACACATACTTTTTTTGTGATTTTTATGTTTTTCTTATTCGGACTACATAGAAATTATTTTTTCAGAGGAATATCTTATTACAAAGTCTGAAACGTGTTTGCGCTTTGCAGTGCGCAGATGCGCATGTGCAGTATCATATCCGCATGCGCAGTCACAGAGAAGTTAGATCTCTATTTCACAATCACACGCAGTTGCTGCTTGCGAGTGTAGTCTGTAGCATGTGTTTAAGATATTCTGAAGTGCATCCTGTAATTCATTTCTATGCTATATGAAAATGTCGCGAAATTCAGTAAAAATTAACAGAAGTGTGGTTTATAATGATACTTTTGGAACACCTACAGATTTAAGTGGATTAGTCCTACCAACGTTAAGCGATGTGATGAAGTGTTTCTTGTTTGAACAAAACAAAGAATTTGAGAAAAACTAATCAACTAACAGAAAAAGTGTTGTGAAAATAGAGGCCAAAAAAGTTGCAAACATCTGGCTTCGAGCCTCGATACCTACAATCTCTTTGAAAAGAATTGGCGAACGCATTGATAATTATTATCAAAAATATAAAATTGTGATGAAACCCCATCAAAATGAGAAGAAAATGCAATATTTTCAAATAAAACTGACAAAGCTAAAAAGTGAAAACGAGAAGCTTTTAGTTCTTGCAGCTTGCAAATGTCTCTTGTTTGAAAGTTGTAATTGATACTGCTAAAAAGGTTCCCTATAAAGAATGACAGTTCTTGCAAGACCAAAGATCTTTCAGAAAAATGGCTATTGGAAACGTTGATAAAGTTACGTCGTCCATTCTGCAAAAAAGGCAGAAAAGGAAGGAAACAGAAGCAGCTCGACTAGCAAGACAAAGAACAAGTTCACCTCCAAAATCAAAACTTTTAAGTAATCAAACTAAAGCAAAATCTACCAGCACCATTACTAGTGCCCTAAGCATCCCATTGTTCCCTGTTAAAGATGCAAATAGGTCCAAAGTTGTACCTCCTCGTAGTAAGTACAGTCGCAACGATGTTCCAGTTCCGATCCTGGATCAAACTTTGGACAGATATGGAATTTCGGATAGGGCAGGAGCACTAATTGCTTCTTCGGTGCTTCAAGGTTTTGGATTGATAGATGAATCAGACACAACTAACATAATTGATAAGAGCAAAATTAGAAGAGGTAGAAGTAAGAAGAGAGCCGAATTAAGACCATGTGACACAACGACTTCATTAAGAGGACGTTACTTTGATGATCGCAAAGACTAAACCATAACCACAGTAGATAATCGACGACAAACAACAACCGAAGAACACATTGTGTTAATTGGAGAACCCGGTTCATCATACTTAGGACATATTACGCCTACTACAGGATCAGCTGCAAACATTGTTAATTCTATTGTCGAATTTCTTGACAATTCGGGCATATCAACAAACACCTGGGAAGCCATTGGATGTGACGGAACCGTAACAAATACCGGCAGTAAAGGTGGTATTGTCGTACTTTTACAGAAATATTTGAAGAAACCACTTCAATGGTTCATTTGCCAGCTGCATGCGAATAAACTTCCACTAAGGCATTTGATAGAGCATCTTGATGGAAATACTACTGGACCTAGAGCATTCTCAGGAATAATAGGAAAATCTTTGATTAAATGTGAGAAAACGCCAGTAATTAAATTTGAGATTATTGATTCCGAAATTCCTGTTATCCTGAAGCAAGATTTAAGCACCGACCAGTTATATTTTTATGAGATGTGCCAAGCAATAACAAGGGGAAATGTTTCGCATAAACTTTCAATAAGATGTCCTGGCAAGATGGTACACTCACGATGGCTCACAACAGCAAATAGAGTTCTTCGTTTATATGTTTCTTCTCCTACACCGTCGCCAAACTTGATTATATTGGAGCTCGAAATGTATGGAAGACGATTCAACTGTCGAGATACTTGCCCGAAAATTTGAAAAAAATAGTTGATCCCGTCATTCTGCGAAATGCACATTTTGGCCATCCAGAAAACATATTACTGGGAATGTTGGGCGACGAAAGAAAACATATCAGAATGTTGGCGGTTCGCAGAATAATGAAGGTTAGGACTAAAGTCAATCATACTTTAAGGAAGTTCATGGTTGGTGATGGTGATGGTAGTCCCGGTGAGTTAAACTTGAATGCTAACGACTACTTTGAAATGGTTGATTGGCAAAGAATTAGCTACAATGAACCACCAATAACAGCGACAATATCAGAAGAGGAATTTAATGAAATTATTGATAATCCGGAATCGTCTGCGTTAGCTGAAATACAACAACTTCCAAATCACACACAAGCAGTAGAAAGGGGTGTAAAACTTGTGACCGCGGCGTCTTTTCTTGTGTGTGGTTCAGAAAGAAGAGATGGCGTAATCAGGAGCAAAATGAGATCGCGCGATGAGATCCGAAAATTCAATACCAAAAAAGATTACTACAAGAAAGGTTCTCCTTGAATTCTCTTTTAAGCTTTCGTATTATATTAATTTAAATTAAATTACAAAAATAAAGTGTTAATAGCATTAAATATGTTTGATTTCCACTCTTTACAATTTTGTACCAAAGACTTACTTAAAAACACTTCTAAATGGTGAAAAAGTAAAAAAACGTCAAAATAAAAGAAAACTTGATTTTCAAGACAAGTTTAATGGAGCAGGACCTAAAAATCGCAATTTTTTGTGAAGCACTTTTTTGCAGGGAATTACATGGGCTACAATATTGTTTGACCTTATTGTTGAATAACATTGCTCTTTGGCCCTTTAAGTTCGTAAAACCAGAAAAATTGTCAAATTTTGACATTCATTTTAAACCCGCTACCCCTAAATATTAATATTTTAATCTGAGATTTTAATTATATCTTAATTAACCCATTCCACAAGTTTACCGCACCAGCCATTTTTCCATTTCTAAAAAAAAAAATTTCGATGCACTCTAGTGTACAGCACCCATTGCAACCTACACCAAATTGATTCTAAGAATGGAAAATACCTGCAATGAACTCGGGCAAAACCAAGAAATATTAGCAACTGCCATAAATTTATTAATTGAACCTGGTTAAAAATGTTTTGAGAAGGGTGGACTGCACTTTGAGCATCTTGCGGTTCTTTTCTTTATTTTACAAAGAAAAATTTTTTAATCGTCAGCATAATTTTGGTTGCTTTGCTAATATCTACACTAGGATCTTAATCTAAAATCCGTCTTATTCCAAATTGAATGAGTATTTTGAATGGCATACTTTTCTTAATAGAGTTCCGATGTAACCCGATGGTTTTGCACTGGTGCATCACATTTAGATGAACATAACTTTAGAAAATAACCCTACACAAGGAAGGAGGGATATAAAATTTTTACTTACTCCATTTTCTTGAAAGATGTACAGCTTGACTGATTTAACCTTGCTTGTGAGTGAACATTGCGCACTACCACGAAATTGGTGGGGGGAGACCTGGAGCTCATTTGCATTGTGCGTTTGTAGCAGTCAACATCGCTGTACACTCCAGTGAAAAGTGCGTGCAATGGACTTTCAATCTAAAATTAAAGCAGGGAAGCGTACGCGCGTTTCTTTTATCGAGTGTACCGAATGCTAACTGCTCATATACATTGTATTCGTCTCTGTTCCTCCTAGTGCCAACTTTTTCTCGCGCCGCGCAGCTCCCACCAGCAAGGTTAAATCCGGCAAGCTCCAATAAAAAATTATTTGTTTTCATAATGTTTGACGCCCTATTTTTCTTAGGAAATGAGTAAGAGTCGTATAATATTTTTCCAAATCAGAATGATCAGGAGAGTAGTTTCCCGAAATGTTCCAAGTTTTTCTTCCTTCCTGTCCTTAATTTTTTTGTTTCCATATTTATTATAATTAAACTGCTCTAGGCACAAAAGCAGTATTTTTATTTTGGTGTACCGTAGATTACTGAAGAGAATTTATGTCATTTATATTATACAGTGCGAGTGTAAAGTCTGGAACTATCGAAATAAATCTTTTATTAAATATTTTTGAAAAAATCCTCGAACACGTCGATTTTTATCTTAAATTAGACATATTTGAGGGTAATTGATATTTGTAGGTTGTCTTTTGTTTCTGAGTTATAACGATAGCGACATTTTTTTTTAAATGGATACCCTAATTTTTAATGTCGGATTTGGAAAGAGCGTGAAATTCTAAAACCAAATATGCTAAAAAAGTATGATACTGCATTAAGAAGTTTTCGAGATAATTGCGTTTAAAGTTTTAAAACAAAAAACGAATGACAATGAAGAGTTCTAAGATTTAATAAACAAAATCAAGTAGCCATGTAACAATTGACTTCTTCACTTGACAACTGAGTTCCTCGCAGTGTGTTTATCTGTTTTTATTGTTTGGTTTTGTACGTAATTCAGTAAATAATGGTGCGATATTTGACAGAAAAAGAGTGAATTGAAGTTTTAATATTGAGGGGATGTGGCGACCGTACTAGAACACAACAAGAGGTTTGTGACCTATTCAATAACATGTATCCTGATAAAGAAGCTATCACAGGAGCGACAGTTTCCAAAATAGAGAGAAAGTTTTCTGAACTCGGATATGTGAAGGATCGCCGTAGGAGTGGTCGTCCAAAAACCAATGAAGGTACTGAGCTAGATATTTTATTGTCTCTACAAGAAAATCCTCATAGAAGTACAAGAGAACTAGCCGCAAATAATGACATTTCCCAATGGTCAGTTTTAAAGGTTTTAGAAAAACATAAATGGCATCCCTATAAAGTTCAATTAGTGCAAGAGCTTAACGAAGATGATCCCGATTACAGAATAGAGTTCTGTGAGATAATGACGGAGCGATGTAATATTGACGACGATTTTTCTAATCGCATCATTTTTTCTGATGAAGCAACGTTTCTCCTTAATGGTACAGTGAATCTTCAGAATTGTCGATATTGGGCACCTGAAAATCCGCACTGGATGAACGAGATGCACACGCAGTTTCCTCAAAAAGTCAACGTTTGGGCGGGAATTATATAGGGGACAGAATTCTAGAGCCATTTTAAAAATTGGTTCTTTATCGGGATACTTGTTACTGAATAGGTCACATACCTCTTGGTGTGTTCTAGTATGGTCGCCACATCCCTCAATATTAAAACTTCAATTCACTCTTTTTCTGTCAAATATCGCACCATTATTTACTGAATTACGTACAAAACCAAACAACAAAAACAGATAAACACACTGCGAGGAACTCAGTTGTCAAGTGAAGAAGTCAATTGTTACATGGCTACTTGATTTTGTTTATTAAATCTTGGAACTCTTCATTTTCATTCGCTTTTTGTTTTAAAATTTTAAACGCAATTATCTCGAAAACTTCTTAATGCAGTATCATACTTTCTTAGCATATTTGGTTTTAGAATTTCACGCTCTTTCCAAATCCGTCATAAAAAATAAGGGTATCTATTTAAAAAAAATTTCGCTATCGCTAATACTCAGAAACAAAAGACAATCTACAAATATCAATTACCCCCAAATATGTCTAATTTAAGATAAAAATCGAAGTGTTCGAGGATTTTTTTCAAAAACATTTAATAAAGGATTTATTTCGATAGTTCCAGACTTTACACTCGCACTGTATATTGTGGGTATTTTTTGTTAATTTTAGTGCTTCTACAGGGTGGGGAAATACTGCGTGGTAGTTTGATAGCTCATATACCGTATCAGATAAAAAAATCTTTCTAATGCAGATGTAAACTGTGGGTAAATGCGCATACATTGAAATTATTTTCAAATATACAGGTTATTACAAAAAAGTGTGGCACGCTTAAGGTAATTTTTTTAAATAGAATGCCCTGAATATTTTTGCGTGTTTAGCACTTCTCTTGGGATGTTTATTCATATCTAAAATATTAGCGCCATTTAATGTCCGGTTTAGAAGTAATAATTTTTTTTCAAGAATATGATTTTTGCATTGCTCCACTTGTCAGTTCACCACTTCCGCAGCTTTGAAGATGAAATTAAGTTAGGACCTTATTGTAGGAGGTTGTAGGGTGCTCTTTTTTAAATATCGTAGAGCCACCTTGTACAGGGTGTTCAAAATTGATTTTCAGATTTTGAGAACTTCAAAGTTATTTTTCTCAACTTTTGCAAATGGCTAACCACTTTCGGTTTATTGAGCAAATAGAACAAAATTCAACAATATTTATTAAAAAAAATTAGGGTTTTTCAAATAAAACAAAACACTATGTATATGTAGCCCATAAAAACAGCATGCATTTTTTTCATTGAGTACGTTTTATGTTTGTGTCTCGATCTCACACAGCACATAAGTGAATTTATTTGGTTGTAAATTATTTTCGTTGTTTGTGTTCGACAAAACAATAAAGCTTCTGTTTGCTAGCAATAGTTTCGCACAAACGTATATTTCTCGCAGTTATTGACCATCAGTTTGTATTTGTAGTAGTTGAGGTTTCCAAAATGAATTTTAATAAAAAAGAAACTTGTAGACATGAGTTTTGTTTTGGGCGAGTCGGAAAGAAATTGTTTGCTTGCCAATAGAATTTACCACCAATGGTATCCTGAACGAAGGCTTCCTAAAGTTGATAGCTTCCAAAAAATGTGAACGAATTAAAAATGTCGTGAACGAAGAAAATGAGTTATCTGTTGTGCTGGCAACAATTGAGGATCCCCATATTAGTCAGAAAGAAGTGAGCTCAGTAGTAGCATTGAATATTTTATGGTATTCAATGGTAGTAGGAATAAGTAGACTTTCTGTTGGTCGAATCTTAAAAAAATTTTCTAAACTTTCTTCAACAACGTTTTGTTCACTGATGAGGCAACTTTTCATAAAAATGGATTTGTTAACAGCACAATTTCCATTATTGTGCTACGGGAAACCACTGACCTATATACTACGTAGACTGTGCATCTAAACGGGCGTGGCCTTCAAAAACGAGACCAAAAAAGCGGCCATGTTGCTCGTCTGTAAGTTAGTAACATTTGATGTTACGAAGATTGCATTACTGTAATGTTGGTATTACAATTTTCCAAGCCAAGCACAAATCTAACCTTAACTGGCTAAACTGTCAAAACTTAACTGCCGTTTTGGTCAAGTCAAGCCACCATTGTAAGTACTTTCAATAAATTACAGTTACGCAAAACTAACACTATAAAAAACAACAAATATAACACTATAAAAAACAATAATCTTTAGTATAGATGAGATCACAAACCGTAGTCAGTATTGTAGGTTAGGTTGCGCATAATGTAATTCACCTGATTTTCGCAGTAGCGCCAACTAAAGCTCTGCCAACGTAGCTTAGTTAAAACAATAAAATTACTAGGCAAAAGACGAGCAATATGGCGGATTCTGGTCCAGTGGTCTAGCGCTGCATGCTCAGTCTATGTAGTATATACGTCAGTGTGTAGACATGGTTTCTGTTAATGCATTGCAGACTTTTGTGGCTTATTTCAAAGCATGTGTCACCAATAAAGCAATTTGTTGGTTGCAATTGCTTAATCTGGCTATCTATGTAAATTTTTTTCAGACTTGGAAAAGTCAGCAGTCTCATGAGCGAACTGGAATCTAATGGGTCTATAAAATCTCGTCGACGAACACCTTTTATTTTGCCATATAATAACTTGTTCATTTCTCCTGGATTTTTTAGTAGTAAGTCGCAAGGGCACTAACGATGCAATAAATATATTTGCATCAGTTGCCTCAGGATTCGTAGTAAATCTTTGCTTATATTCTGATTGATTGGATCCGTCGAATCCCCAATTAGTAATCAAAAATAGTTTTCTTAATTTTTCTAGTCCTTGATTCTTTAAAACATCTTCCTGGGCTTTCAAAATACGTGAAACGGTATGATCAAGAAGCCCTTGTACTTTTACTCCGGCAGAAGTTTCCATGACAATAATTACTTTCTTTTCAGGATAACATTCCTTTTTTGCTAATCGAATTTTTTTATATGCTGGAAATCGAGATAAATCTCTTCTTCTAATTTTATTGTATTACTCTCTGGTAAGGCTTGCATCAATAAACATAGATAAAGCCTCAGTTCCTCCGAGTTTTCTTGTCTGTGGAATTTTCAGTTTCTCGTAAGCAGTCCTGTATTTTGAAGCACGTTTTGGTGAAGTCATTGTAACGTCTTTGATGACTTTAGAAGCGTCTATCTGGCCAGAAGATCGTAGACTCATTTGCGCAGCATACGATAACTGTTCATAAGAATGTTGGGCCCGCAACTTTTCGGTTTTCTGACGTTTTGATTTTTCACTAACATTTTCGAATGTTTTCTCAGGTCGACCTTTCTTCTTAGTTTAGACGAATATTTAGGGAAACTTATGGAAGTTTCAAGCCATATTCTATTTTTTTGAAGAAATCTATCCTCTTTTCTGTTAGATTCCTGCCACTTCTTTTTGAAATCAGCCACAAAGTAAGACAATTTCTTTTTTATATTTGAAACTAGATTTTTCGGACAATTAGAACGATTTTGAATGTATATTTTCAAGAATCTAATTTGGTCTTCTACGTTCTTCACGTTAGATTGTTTCATTACATCATACAGGGTCCACCTTGTTAAAAAATATCAGTAGAACCAGATCCTTGAAAGAATAAATACATTAAAACAGTTACTTAAGTTACAGGGTAATATTACTTTGGTTACCCACACATTAAATACTAACCTATATTTTAAATTGGCGAAAAAAAAACGCAAACTTTTATTAAAGATTTTTAAAACTGATGAGCTTTATTACCAAAATAAGTTAAAATATTAGCCCCGAAGTGCCCGGAACCGAACTATTATCCTAAGTATATGTAATTATAATTGAAATATTTATTCAATTTTATCACTAGGTGTATTTATTTCGAATTAAAGACTAGCCATTATTATTAATCTATAGAAATGCGAATTAATAATGTACTAAACTGTAGGTAAAGCCTCCATGGCAAAAACAATTCACAGAAAGAACACAGTTCAAATTATAGTAGCTCGAAAGTAATGGTTAATGAGTAAAACTTACAAGTTCCAACTTGTGAGGCGCCCCTCCACCGCCGCCAGTGCTCTTGCTGCCCCTTGTATTAACGGAATATAATGGACGGGACTTTAAACTATAGTCTCCAGAAGAAACATAATTTATTGTCATTTTTGATTTATGATTTTTTGCCAACTTTCCTGCTTTTGGCCCCTCTGTGCGCCGTAGGTATTTCCCAACCAAGTTACTTTAATTAGTTCAGATTCCTACTGAAGTTGCCAAAATACGTATTGAGTTGTTGTAAATATTGTGGTGGTAAGGGGTTTCCACAGTTTATATGGAATATTTAAATAAACTTTAAAAAATTATATAAGATATAAATAATAAGTATTTTGTAATTTATTCCAACATTGATTCAACAGAATTATCAAAATTAGTCTATAGATTTTCAACATTTTCACATTTCTTCACTTCTACATTCTGACTTGTTCCCTGAATTATCAAAATTTCTAACAATAATCTTGGAATTGCTAACATTGTCTTGAAATTTCAGATTTTTCTGCAAATTTCTGTTCTTTTCAAAGTTTCTGATTTTTTGCTTTTTTATTCAGGTTTTTTCGGGAAATACTCAATTTTCTTTGTGCTACTTGTATACTGTGTAATGCCAGTGTAATTTCTAGCATATTGTAGATATATGTAGTCTGTCTGCAAATCGATGTTTACCATTAAATTGAATAGTGGCCCTTAAAAATTTGTACAATATTGCTAAATTTTGCATAAAACAGTAAGAAGTCCGAGATTAAAATAGATATAATTTATAGGTAACAATAAATAAACCTTTCTTGCTTCTGTAAATAAGTATATCTCCCTATGGCATTACAAATATGTAGTTTTAATTACTCAAGTTTTCATGCACTTATATAATCTAGTGTTATTTGTTTCATTTATTAACTGCATCATTAACAATTTCTTTCAGGATTATGTAGCAAGCATTGTCGAACCAGCATATGATTTCGTAGGTTGGGAGGAAGGAACAAATGAACTACATCTTAAAAGGTAGCTATAAATGTATAAATAAATTGTGGGGTACTGTAACTTTTATAATCGTAGGCGTACACGTATTACAATTTTGGGGCTGGCTTGCTCAATTGGTATGCCTAAATGCAGGCAAGAAGCTTTAAAGCGGTTCCAGGAATGGCTAGAAGATGCTGCAACACACCCTATATCACAAGATTTGCGATCAATTGTTTTTACTTATGGTAAGGTTTAATTTTTAATAGAAACTTACTTAGTTTTAAACCTTGTCTACTTTTCAGCTTAAGGTTGTTGTAATTTTAAATAGAAACGGTTCAATAGTATATTTGTGTCATTGTAGGAATGAAAGAAAGTGGCAAAGATGAATGGGAAACTCTTTTGGATCTTTTTATAAAGGAGAACGATGCCAATGAAAAATTAAATCTATTGCGGGGATTAGCAGCTGTTAAAGAGCCTTGGCTTCTTAGACGGTACGGTTTAATGTAAATCTAGTAGATTATTTAGTAACTTTATGTTTTATAGTTTAATTGAACTGGGAGCAGATGACAGCATTATTCGTACTCAAGATTACTTTACCATGCTACAGTACGTTTCAGCAAATCCTGTTGGAACATTAATGGTTTGGGATTATGTACGGTAAGAAAAGTTCAAAATTACATTCTTAATAGCAATAGGAAGAGCAAACTTAAAACTAGTAACTTACATGGGATTAGTCCTGACACTTTTTTTCATTTTACACAGAGAAAATTGGGAATCTTTAGTTCAAAGATTTGGATTGAATGATAGATACCTTGGAAGACTGATTCCTGCTATTACAAGTAGCTTTGCTACAAAAACCAAACTGAAAGAGGTAACTGGAAAATTAAGTGAACCTCATATTGTTTTCTAATTCATGCTCTGTTTTAGATGGAAGACTTTTTTGAACTGTATCCAGAAGCTGGAGCTGGAGCAGCAGCAAGAAAAGAAGCGCTTACAAATGTAAATAATAATATTAAGTGGATTGCAAGAAACCAGAAAACAGTGATAGATTGGATTAAAGAAAATACATCCACTCCTTCCAAATAACCACTTCATAGTTTAATTTTAACTACTAATATAGAAATTTGTAAAATAAAAATATTATAAATAATAAAACGTTTTGTTTTTTCTGTTAGCATTTTTCACTATCATACTTTAAACCTTATCCATGACGAAGGTTGTTCTAGTTGATTTCACACTTTTGTAGCGGTATTTTATTACACAATTAAGGATCTGTTACATCGTCTTTATATTTAAAAGTATTTTCTGCTTATTTAAGAAAACTACAGTCGAACTCCCGTATTGTAAACCCCCATTTAATGATTGTTCTATATAATGATGTTCCAGCACGGATCTTGATCTTCAGACACAATTACATGTAAAAAAAAGTGCCTCGTAATTATGACGTAAAGCCTCCATATTATGTTTTTCTTTCAAACTTTTACCATATTATGTTATTAGGCAGGTACACATAAAATTTTATGCAAATTGTGAAATACTATTTCTAATTGGGATTTTCCAAGAAATTTTTATGTTCTTTGTCAAGTATAAAGATAGATTTGTAAGTTGATTACAAAATGTTTACAAATTTCATAGAAGTTGTTCTTACTTTTATACAACTAATGGACAAGATTCTAATGATTCTAATCTTTGGTTTTTACATCCCTTAATGTGTAATTAATTTATCATTGTAAACGTATTTTTTAGTTGCTATCGTGGTGTTGAATTAAGCAGCTCTTTTTTTTTTAAGAATCGTGGAGTTGCCAAAGGCAACTCCAAGATTCCCATCCCGCCCAGCTTATCCCGGCTGAGCACATTTCGTGCTATTCACAGGTCTAACATGCCCCACCCTTGAAAAACCCCATGCCCCCAGAAACCACAAACACCCTGGGAAAGTGCAGTGCTCAGGATTCGAACCTGAGCGACTTTGGTAGAATAACTCCAAGCCAAGCGCTGTGGCCATTACTCTACCGCAGTCCCCTAAGCAGCTCTTTAAAAATGGCAAAATGAAAATGTTTGAGTATTGGTGAGAAGTTACAGATGTGGGAAGACGTTGATAAGGGTGTCGAACAAGAAGATGTCGTCGAAAAATTTGGTATAGCCGCCAACAGTATAACTTCAAAAAGAGCCAAAAACGAATTAGATTATGTGTAATTCAGTTTTATAATCAAAATATCACGTAAAATGTTGCCTACTAGCCAATATATGAGATTGACTTTGTATTTAAAAATGAATTCTCTATAGTGAAGTTTTTATATAGTAATTTTCTTTGGGTACTTTCCAACATCATTGTCAGGTTACACGGCACAGAATTTTGCAAGACACGTTTTAAGGCCTGTACGACACAGCACAGAATTTTCTTTAAAGTGTTTTACAAAATTCTGTGCCGTGTCTTACAGCAAAATTTTGTACAAAATTCTATAGCTCATGCTCTAAAGTCCACAGAATTTTCTTCAGAAACAATGTCAAATTGATGCGCAAACGAGCACTTTCTAGTGTTCATTGGTGTTCATCAAGGATCACAGAGGTCAAAGACGTAAATGTTTTACCACGTGTACCACCTAAAATCTCTTAACGCTAGTCATCCTACACAGACTTAATATAACTTATAACCAAAAAAATCTTCCCTAAACTGCAAAAATAGTACAAGCCACGAAAAGATAAACAACATCCGAGGTTACGTAAACAATTATTATTAAATTTTGATAGATTTCTACCGTATTTACAGTGGCATGATTATTTTGACAGTTTTCTCGCAGATGTCGACATAATTTGCATCTATTTGCGCATGTTTAGACAGAATGTTGTACAAATTTCGGCTTCGTGTAATACGTGTTTTGCAGAATTTTGTACAAAATTTTGAACAAAATTCGGTTCCGTGTCATGCAGGCCTTTACACGGAACGGAATTATATTTGTGAGCTTGCGCAAATAGATTCAAATTACTTTAACATGTGAGAAAACGATCAAAATAGTCATGTGACTGTCAATAAAGAAGAATGGTAACAAGATTTTATTATATTAGGTTAATGCATAAGTTCGTAGCGCTTTTATTTATTTATTTTACATGAACGCACGGCTAAGCAAACAAGCTGCAGCAGTAATGAACGCGAGCTAGATAAGAGAAAGTGCGTGGAGTGTGGGCGAGCATGGTAAACATATTCTCTGCCCTCTGTGATTCTTAATAAACACTAAAAATTGTTCTTTTGCGCATCGATGCGACGCCGACTTTGTACAAAACTCCGTAGGTTTTAGAACATGAATCTACAGAACTTTATAGGAAATTCTGTGCCGTGTCACATAAGCCGAAGGGAGTTTGGCTGTATATGCAAATCTCTTATGTAGGTATATATTTTTCTGTGGTATTCAAAATTCCTACCTTAAGCGAAATATGATAAACTATTTGCACAAAGTATACAATGATTAACCTTATTTCATAGAGCACATCTGTTAGTTTGAGACCTTAGTAGTTGCATTTTACTCTATAACTAAAGAATTGATACATATTGTTTATATTTACAAGTATTTTTCTTTTATTTAAAGAAAATACAAGAAATTATTTTATATGTATTTCTCTGATATGAAACACCTAGATTTTGAGCTAAATGAGTTATATTACTTGTAGAATCATGAAATTTATTCAATACAGCACACCTACAATATAATAGAAATTTTTTATCCAATTCTATTATATAATTTAAGAACCATTAGATTGTTTGGGATGGGGCCAACTTATGAATAGGTCAAAGATGTCGTGCAATGCACGCTACCTACTATACAACTTTGTCACGCCAACCAGGGTGCAAATGGTGTCCCAGGTCATCAATCAGGTTAATAAATATTTTTACATGCGTTAAATTATGGATTATATGTTTATGGCAAAACTTTATGGAATTAAATGGGTGCACTGTGTGACATATGGATATTACAATTCTACGAAGAAAAAAATCACTAATTTCCATTATTTTTGGTAAACTTTGTGACATTGCATTTTTACAACATTTCGTAAAATCTTATACTGTTACGTCTATGGGCCCTGGACATGTTAAACCATACGAAAACTTATAGCGAGCAAAACCGGCGTGTGGCGTGGCGTGTGTTGGTGCACATGCACAAACATTTTTTCCTGCACGCTTGGAGTTTGACATTTTTTACCGCAGGAAATAACGTGTGTCTATGTCCAGCTATTCTGGCGAGTACTGGAGCATTGTCAAGTCCATTTTATGTTCACTTAAACCAGTATGTTCAGCCACCGCAAATTTTGTGATGCGTTTATGTTTTCAATCACCTTTGTGCTCTCGCAATTTTAACTCAATGGAACAACCAGTTTGTCCGATGTAGTTTGAGCCACAGCACAGGAGCAAGGGATATTGTAGATTCCGGCTGATTTTAAATTTAATATATGATCCTTTACGGATCTGAAACCGTTTCCCAAAGTTTCATTAGTCCTAAAAACTGTCTTTATGCTGTACCTTCTAAGAACATCCCCAATCTTATCAGTAGTGCCTTTACTGTAAGGTAGAAAAGCTAAGCCTTCCGGAGGTGCCAGTTCCTCCTTAGCCTTGGGCTGTTCCGCATTGCGGATTGCTCTTTGTATTTCTGTGGCTGTTATACGGTTATACCATTTTGTTGTAACGACATCAAGAGATGAGTTTTCTCTTGTTGTAGGTGTTCTGCATCTGAGTTTCGAACTGCTCTGGTTGTTAGAGTTTTTAGCACAGTTGTTTTCTGCGGGCGATGATGCGAATTTGCATTTAAATACCTGTCTGTATGTGTTTTCTTTCTGTAAAGTGCGCGCCCCAAGCTGCCATCTGGTTTACGTGTAACATGTACGTCTAAGAATGGAATACTGCCATTTTCCTCTACTTCCATTGTGAATTGGATTTGATCATGAATTGAGTTTAGGTGTACTAGAAATTGTTCTAGTGTTTGGCGTCCGTGATACCAAATGATGAACGTATCGTCTACATATCTGAACCAGGATTTAGGTTTAAGGTCAGCTGCTGCCAAAGCTTTGGTCTCAAAGTCTTCCATGTATATGTTTGCAATAACAGGTGATAGCGGTGAACCCATAGCCGCTCCTTCAACCTGTTCATATAAGTTGCCAATCCAACTGAAAAAGGTGTTTTTCAAACATATTTCGACTAATTGGTTTAGATCTGTCGGTAGTTTATCTCTTAGGATCTCTAACACACCATCTACCTGTACTTTTGTGAAAAGGGACACAACGTCAAAACTGACTAAAATATCTCCTTCACACAGCCGTAAACTTTTGATCTTGTTGACAAAGTCATAGGAATCCCTTATGTACGATTCTGTGTTGTCACTAAGTGGACGAATCTTAGTGGATAAGATAAGTGGCTAAGTAGCCATTGAATTGTAATTTATATAGGTAGTCTTAATTTTAGGGTGACATGTATTTATTACGACTCAATACACAGCGAAAATTTAAAAAAAAAATTGAAATTGACGCCGCATCCACTCTCTATAACATACTTGGAATACGATAATATTGGTTAATGTTACTTACTTTGTTACCTTGGTATCCAGCAGTAGGAAAGAAACATAAAAAGGAAAGCACTGGTGATGATGATGATGATGATTTGAAAGAGCGAGATCTAGGACGCTGTTTTCCAAGCATCTCTATGCACTTAGGCCACATTCGGCCAGTTGTACACCATAACTAAGAATTTTGCCTATCTGGGGTAATTCCAACTCCAGTAGAGTTCTTTAATGTGTCACACATCGCAGTGGCACGGGACCTACGGCTTTACTTCTTATCCGATAGAAGGCGCATTTTCAGATTTTTCCCAAATAGAAAAATGTATCCGAGCTCAGCCAGGTTCGGTCCCGCGAAAGCACTGATAAATATTAAATATAGTGATTTGGATCAAGTAGGTTGCAGTCATTTATGTTCCTGCAGAGTCAATTTTAACTGATATTTCTAAATTACAAGTTAATTTTTTAGCTAATAGCCGTACTAGCACAGCAAGTAAAATACTAACCAAAATGTTCTTTACTGTACCATTACATCTAACTACAGTAAACGTTTGTAATTGCATTCAGAACTACTTTACTACTTCTGTTGTATTTATTAATAAGAGAAAATTTGTTAGAAAATGCTTAACACACAACAAAATGGTTAAGAACAAACATATTAATATGGAAAAATTAATACGTATGTTAAAAAATAATGAAAAGAACATTAAATCTGACGGAGATGCTTATTCCTTTTGTAAAAATATCAAACTCAATACTACTGAAAAAGGTAATTTCTTAAAGGTTTGTATGAATTAAATGATTTGGGAATTTTGAGTAATAAACCGTTCCTTAGGAATATCCTCTCTTAAGGAAACGCATGGACCAAGATAATCTGATATTAGTAAAAGTAATGTTTCAAAAAATTGTTTTTCGTTACAGATCGTACCGCCTTAACTAAATCAATTATATCTAAAAGAAGTTTAAAAAGTTTACCTCCAAATAAATCAGGTAAAGTTTTTTTGGCGAACTATTACTGTAATACAAAATACCTTTACATTACTAAACTCATTTAAGGTAACTTCAAAAGTAAATCATCCAATTCAACCATAGAAGACTCATATACACAAATAAATACCCAAAAACATGCTTCTGCGGAATTGCTGCACCATACGGTATTTTGTCAAAGTTTCTTGCATACCATGGAAATTATCAATGGAAGATGTGTGCGACCGTAGAAAACCATTTTCATACCACTGCTTCCAAGTCAACATGTGAACAAAATACCAAAAAAGATGTGTGTGTAAAGAAAAATGGAAAAGATAATCTTACTGCAGTTTTATATGGTATAAATGATCTGAAATTGGTAACTATAGATCCAAATATACTTATTGTAAATTTTCAATTGTAAAAGAACTCTATAGGAACAAAGACCAATTCCTAGTCCTAAGGATGATCGTAAGTAACTACTTCTTCTTAATAAACTGTTTATGGAAAAACTTGAACAAAACCCTATCAAGAGTAAATGTTTCCATTTTCAACATGCAGCTGAAACAAATCCAAATTCTAATTTAATTGTGTCCAATTAATTAAAACAATAAATATACGTTTTTAATACAGAAGTGCTTCTGCAAATGGAAGTTGTTGGAATATGCGGATCAGATGTTCATTATCTAGTGGATGGTCGCATTGGGCCTTTTGTGGTTAAAAAACCAATGGTTATAGGTAAGCATAAAACATAATCTACTTTGTGTTTTTAATGCACGACAATGACGTCATTATTGAAAACACCTTTTTTCTCTTCTGGTAAATTGGATGAGTTACGGGCGAAAAATCGTTCAATAAGTGTAAAAAATAATTATTGTATAATGAGTTGCAAGGAACAGAATACTACATTTGTTCCAATTGAGGTTGTATAGCTTAATATGCATAAATAACAACGTTACTTGTGAAGTACTGTTTGTTAACATACACGTTGTGAAAAAATAAAACAAAACACTATTTTAGGATATATTTAGGCAAACTAAATTACGGTCACTACCAATATCTGCCTATTATAGATCTTACGTCTAGTATTTACTATGGGTGAACCTTTTTATTTGTTACCATACAGCGTGTTAATGAATATGTGTTACAAATTTATAGGGTTCGTAGAGGATTCAAAATTACCAACTTATAATAAAAAATTCATATCCGGAAACACACCGTTTTCGAACTACAGTTAACAGCAGTTATCTACCTGCATGTTGATCAATTGGGCCGTACCTTTTTCCACATCGTCTCACTGGCCCCATTTACTTAACCTTCTTGCAAGAACTGTTGGAAGAAGCACCGCTGGGGATTCGTCAACAGATACGGTTGCAACATGACGGTGCGCAATCACACTTTTCGCTTGCCGTCCGAGACTACATCAACCAAGTATTCGGTGACGGTATTGGATTGGCCGAGCGGGATCAGTAGCGTGGCCGCCACACTCCCCGGACCTAAGAGTATACCAAAACACGCTTGGAAGGTGGAATGCTTGCGTAGAAGTTGATGGTCGTCATGTTCAGCAATTATTTTAGTGTTTGACAAATAAATAAAGTTAGTATGAACATTACTTGTAGTGTTTGACTATTACGAGCATTGCTCCTCAGTCAGCTCAAAACCGGTGCGTTTCCGGATATAAGTTCCTTATTAAAAGTTGGTCTATTTTGAATCTTCTACATACCCTATACATTTGTAGCACGTATTCATTACCATCCTGAATAATTTATAGTTGATCTATATCCTATAGTGTTTTGGAATGTGATTTTATGTTGTCTTTTGTGTTCGAAAAATGTATTACTAATTCTTCTAGTTCGATATTTGAATACATGGTAATCATTATTTCGCCATTGTTGTTAATTACTTCTTCGTTAAAACGCTGTCTCACTCCAGATATTATATTATTTAATTGTTTGCTGCCTTACTTCGTTAAAATTAATACTTATATTTTAATAATAATAATAATAGATCATTTCTACAGGTATTTATATTTATTTTTGCTTTATACGTATTTCGATATGCAAAATATCATTTCCAAAAGCATTTAAGGAAGTAAACATTTGTAGCTAGGACTACAGCACACTGGATCTTGGTTTCAGGCTTGGCTCAGGCCTTCTGTTCCAAAATTTCCAATAGCGGGGAATTTATGAACTCAATTTGTCATTCATTAAAGGGTGTTTGTGTGTGTGTTTATCTTCACAGAAGTGTAAAAATGTTATTATATTATTTGATGTCAATGCATGATTGTGTTCTAATAAGTGTTTAGCATAATTAGTGTTTTTGTATTTATATAAGCGTATGCGTTCTTTGTATCTGGTATCAAGATTTCTAATTGTTTGACCTATGTATACATAATTACAATGTGAACAGTTTAATTTGTAAATACCTGAATTTAACAAATCGTTTGTTCCATCTTTTGCGTTGAATAATGTGTTGAAAGTGCTTTTAAATACTTTTGAAAATGACATTTTGTATGTCGAAATACGTATCAAGCAAAAATAAATATACCTGTTGAACCTGTCTATTATTATCATTAAAATATTATACAGATCGTCTCTGTTTTTTTGGAAACATAGGAAATACATGAGTGCAACAAGGAGGTGGGATAAAAGATAGAGAAATGATATATAGGGTTTGGGGAAGGGAAAATAAGTATCCATGGACACCAACAAATAGTATGCCTTGACCGTATTAAATTTAATTTAATGTCATTTTGGTCTATTTGTCATATTACATTTAATTTCCAAATAATTTGTAGTAAAATGAAATTATTAAAATGACTTACACACTAGAAGAAAAAAACAAATAATTAAGTGGGTTTATGCCGGTAACTCAATTATCGACACAATTAATTTATTTGTAAATGCATTTGAAAATCGTCCTATTCCATCTCCATCAACAGTGTCGAAGACTGTGAAACATTTTGAAGAAAGTGGATGTATTGCAAAGTGTAGAAAATGTCATCCAACCAATGGCAACCGCATCAATGCTGAAAAGTAAGAACGTAAGTTGTTGGTTTGTGCAAGTGTAGAGCTAGATTCTTCTAAATCTTGCCGACAAATAGCTGAAGAAATAGGTACCAATAAGGACACCGTTCAAAGAACTTTACAAAGAGAAGGATATCATTCTTATAAAATAGCTACCAGTCAGCAAATCTTTCCAGAAGATAAAGTAAGAAGAATGGAGTTCTGCGAAGATATTATGGAACGGGCAAATAATGACGATCATTTTATTTCAATGATCTGTTTTACAGACGAATCCTCATTTCCATTACTTGGTAGACATAATCCGTCCGCCGTTAGATTTTGGTCCCGTAAAAATCCACATATTCGAATGGATTACAGGACTCAGTATCCTCAGAAGCTGAATGTTTGGGCTGGGATTTTAAATGACGGCGTTATTGGGCCGGTTTTCATTGAAGGGAATTTGAACGGAGATAAATATTTGATTATGTTGCAAAACCAAATAATACCTGCGTTACAACAAGTTCCTGTTGATTTTCAACAAATTTGGTATCAGCAAGATGGCTGTCCGGCGCATAACACTGCTGTGGTGCAAGGATATCTGAATAATATCTTTCCTAATCGTTTGATTAGCACACGGGGAACAATTTTATACCCACCGAGATCGCCCGACTTAGCTTAGGTACATAAAAGAAATAGTTTACAACAGCGAGAGGGCCAACAATCTAAATGAATTGCGTCAAAAAATTGTTGATGCTTTTATAACCATTACTCCTGCAATGTTAAATAAAACACGGCGAAGTTTTTACAACCGGATGGGATACTACTGTTTAGCTGAGCAAGGGGGTTTATTTGAACATTTAATATAGTTTTCATTTTGTTAATAATTTCGTTAATTTTGTATGACATTCTTTATTTGCTTTGATAATACTATTCTTTATTATTTTGTACTGATTTTAATTATTATTGACATGCATGTCACATACAATTACATTTATTATGTCAAATATGTTAAATTGATTTTCATAATAACCATAGATACTTAAATTCCCCACCTTTCATCTCCTACGGTCTGTCTTTGTTGCACTCATTGCTATGTTTCAAAAAAAATCGAGACAATCTG
>JABXWE010008266.1:0-16260 GCA_014611495.1 Limonius californicus | reverse complement strand
GAAGAATAAACTACTAATAAATGGAGAAGAATGGAACTTAGAAGACATAGAAAAAGAAACTAAGAAAACAAAGAAAACAATACCGAACAAGGAAACGGAGGATCCAAAGAAAAGAAACAGGTCCACAGATGAGGAAGAATCAAGCCCCACCAGGGGAGCAATACCTAAAAAGAAAAACTGGGCGCAAACAATCCTAGTGCCCTTCAACAAAGAAAGTAAAGTCCCAGAAGAGGAAGATTTAAACATAACACTTAGAAACATCACGAGGACTGGTAGACACCAACAAACTCCAAAAAACTAGCAGAAATAAAAGACTGGACTGAAACAAAGATGACGGAAAACAATGATAGAGGACACGCAAAAAAAGTTACAGAAATGCTCAGAACAGAAAATATTGTGCAAACTAAAGTTAAGAAACCTGAAAAAACAATTATAGAAAAAATAAAAAGTTTAAAAATTTACAAAAAACAAAAAGATGGAAAAACAGAAACTCAACAAAGAAGCATGAACCAAGGAAGAGAATTGATAAGTAAAACCAAGAAAACAATGAACCGAAGCAAAGTAAGACGAAAAAATACTATAGTAAGAATAGCAACCTGGAATGTCAGGACGCTACTCGTGCCTGGAAAAATTCAAGAAGTAATCAATGAGATAAAACGGTACAAGATAGACATAGCAGGCTTACAAGAAATAAGATGGAGCGGGAGCGGGGAAATAAAAAAGAAAGAATATACATTTATATACTCAGGTGAAAAAAAACAGGGTAGTAATGGAGTAGGGTTCATAATAACGAACAAACTATTAGAAAACATTATAAACTTTGAACCTATTAACGGCAGAATGGCATATCTACGTCTGAGAGAAAAAAATAAAAACACGTCTATAATAAATATATACGCTCCAACAGAAGTAGCAGAAGAAACAGAAAAACAAGAATTCTATGACACACTAGAAAAATTTTGCGAGCAGATCCCACGGAATGATAGGTTAATTATTATTGGCGACTGTAACGCCCAAGTGGGAAAAGAAAGTTACAACGAGTTAGTCGCAGGCAAACACACTTTACACGAAAAAACAAACAACAACGGAAGTAAACTATGTAATCTAGCTGCAGCTTTGAATATGGAAATATCAAGCACAAAATTTAAACACAAAAGAATCCACAAAGAGACATGGAGAAAGCCGGGAACAACCGAGGGAAACCAGATAGACCACATAATGATATCCAAAAACACAGCACACACAGTCAATGACGTTAGATCATACAGAGGGGCAAATGCGGATAGCGACCACTTTGTAGTAATAGCGAAAATTAAACAAATAATGTACAACAGTAATCAAAAAAACAAATAGTGAAACAGTGGGATCGAACAAAACTAAACAATAAAGAAATAAAAACGAGATACGAAGACGAATTAAAGCAGGAACTAAAACAAAATAGAGAAAGCAAGAACATAGAAGAAGAATGGGAAAACATAAAGCATTGTGTGATAAAAACTGGAAAAAAAGTAATCGGCTTCGAAGAAAAGGACAGTCCCAAAGAATGGTTCGATAACGAATGTGACAAGATAATCAAAAAGAAAAGGGAAGCTAGAGCAAGAATGCTAGCAACAAACAATGAACAAGAGGAGAGAATCTACAAGGACCTGAAAAAAGAAGTAATAAAACTGTGTAAAAGAAAAAAAAATCAATGGATCAACGACAAAATGGAGGAAATAGAAAATAATTACAAAATACATAACACAAAAATGTTCTTTCAAAAGATTAATGAAGAAAAAAGAAAACCAAAAGTTTGTAGAAGAGGAATACGAAATATAGAAGGGAAAATAGAACATAACACGACGAAAGTAAAAGAAATATGGAAGCAGTTTTACGAAAACCTACTAAATGAAGACGACAACATTGAAATAGAAACCACAGAAGATACAGCAAATCAAGATGAAACAGAAACACCGAACCCAACATACGAAGAGGTGATCAACGCAATAAACAAAGCAAAGAACGGGAAGGCAACAGGCACAGACCAAATATGCTCAGAAATGTTAAAGTTGGGCGGAGAGGAACTACATAAAAGGATATATAATCTAATAAAAGAGATCTGGAGAACAGAAAAGATGCCTAAAGAATGGGAAAAAGCAATGATAGTTCCATTACCTAAGAAAGGTGATTTAAAAGACTGCTCGAACGCCTCGGTCACTACTCTACCACGATTTCCTAGGACTATTTCTGGGCCCAATCTGTCGACATGTTCTCTGCATCTTGTCTTGCCGCTCTAACCACAGAGGAATAGCCCTACTAAATGTGGCATACAAGATACTCTCCAGTATTATACAAAGAAGGATAGCACAATATAGTGAATTGGAAATAGGAGAATACCAGTATGGCTTTCGCTCAGGACGATCCACCACAGACGCCTTATTCATAGTAAAACAAATATTAGAAAAGTGCTACGAATATGGAATCGAACTATCACTTTTATTCGTAGATTTCAAACAAGCTTTCGATAAGGTAAATAGAAAAAAACTGATGAAGGAACTAGAAAGCACAGAAATACCAACCAAACTAGTTAACCTGATCAAGATGACGTTAGCAAACACCAAAGCAATAGTCAGAATAAAAGAAGGCACAACAGACGAATTCACAACTAATACTGGAGTACGCCAAGGAGACACATTATCAGCAACACTTTTTAACTATGCACTGGAAAGAATCATAAAGAAAACCGACAGAGAAGGAACTATAATAAACAAAGAGGTACAAATCATAGCATATGCTGATGATATCCTGATAATTTCAAGAACACACGCAGGATTAGTTGAAACATTTCAAAAATTAAATCAAGAAGCGAAAGACATAGGTTTGCAAATAAATCAAAATAAAACAAAACTCATGAGATTAAGAAGAAAAGAAAGCCAAATGCAAGACATAAAAATAGATGAATATACTTTTGAAGAAGTGAGAACCTTTAAATACCTAGGACTACAAATAAGCAACAAAGATGAAAGCGATGCAAATAATTATAAAAGAGAGACTACTAGCAGGAAACAAAGCATACTACAGTAACATGAGAATACTACAAAGCAAAAAAATCAGCAAACAAACTAAATACAGATTATACAAAACAGTAATAAGACCGATAATTACGTACGCTGCTGAAGTAACTCGATTAACAAAAAAAGAGGAAGAGCAACTGCGAATTTTCGAAAGGAAAATACTAAGAAAAATATCCGGCCCCAAGAAATATGATAATGGAGACATGCGACCGAAAATGAACCATGAACTCGGAGAAGAATTTGGAGAAGATATAGTGAAGTATATTAAAGCACAAAGATTAAGATGGATAGGGCACGTATTGAGAAGCGGCAGTGAGCAGACGATTAGAAGAATTATGGAATGGGAACCAACCGGAAACAGACCACGAGGAAGACCGAGAGAGAGATGGATGCACGAGGTAGAAAGGGATCTAGAAGAAATGGGAATTGTGAATTGGAAAAGAAAAGCAATGGACAGAAAAAAATGGAAGGAAATAGTTAACGGAGTAAAAACACACCCCACACTGTAGAAGATCGGACTAGAGGACTAATCCACCTCAGAAAAGGATTTATAGCTCAACAAAGAGCGGCCAAATTCCAAGAGGAATGGAAAGCCTTTATATATATATAAGTCGTTTGAATTAATACTTCAAATTATTCAAGCAGTATTTGTTAAGATACATGCCTGGTGGTCAAAGAGAAAATTTCAAGAATTTTTACAAATTGACCTTTTTTACTGAAAAAATTCGTTAGACAGTCAATATCGTTGGCCACATTAAGAATATTATTGTTTGACAGATCTAGCATTTTGTTTTCATACATTCATTTGTTTTATTATGCGTTATTCGCATGTTAAACAAATTTTTGAAAGTGATGCGATAATTTTGCCGGTCAGTGTAGTATTGCATGGGTTTTCTTGTATTTTCTAGGTGGAATTTCAAGTCAAAATTATTCTATAACAGTACCCATATACAGGGTGTTTCCTAAGTACGGTACATAACTTCGGGAGCGTGTTCTGCCGCTAAAATAAAGGTAACTTTGCTATATAAACTATGTCTCAAAAATGCTTCGTTACAGATATACAGGGTGCGAAAGTTTCACTTCAAAATTACAATTTTTTTAATAGTTCCAAAACCAATTGAGACATTTTAATTAAATTTTGCAGGATTTGAGAGTTAGCAACGGTGCGTGTTTTACGGTAAAAATAGTGGCTTTAGTTTAACCAGTGGCGTGCGTGCTGATAAATTTGGAAGGAAAAACGAGATACGCCACTGTTCTTTTTCAATAATTTTTCTTTTTTGAATTGCCTGTTCGATTTGGAAGAAAAAAGGTCTCTTGACTTTTTTTCGTAGAACGCATCATTTTCGAGTAAAAAAAATAAATAACATTGCAGTGCGCCGTAATGCAATAACTAATATTCATGGATGAGCCACGTAGAAAAATCATATTAAAGCAATAAAGACACTAAAGTTTTTCATTCATTTTTATTCTTCTTAAACTCTTTTAACAATGTACGACAAAAAAGTGATCTTTCATTTTTTGCCTAATACTAACCTTCGGCTTCAGCCTTAAAATAAACTTCAGATGGAAAAGAAGGAATACTCGTGTGAAGGTACGAATTTTTTATTATCTAGTTGCTTGTTTGGTAGCAAATGTGTTGACCTTTAACTTGTCACCAACTGTTTATTTGCCTGTCAGACATTAAAATTTGAAAATGAATAACTACTAACGCTGAAATGGCTCAAATGCACATCATTTATGGCCTAGCAAATGGAAATTCAGTAGAAGCTCGACATATTTATCAGGAACGTTATCCCAATAGAGTAACGCCATGTGCTAAAACATTTAGAAAGCTACATGCCAGATTGAGTGAAACCGGTGGTTTTAAGCATAATCCGGTAGTTCCTGGTAGACCTCCAACAGTAACAACGCCTGTGCTAGAGGAAGCTATACTTCGAGAGATAGAAGAAAATCCTTCAACTAGTACCTGGAAGATAGCACAACAGCTTCAAGTAAGTCCAAAGACTGTTTGGAAAGTTTTGAAAGTTTCTCAGCTATTCCCATATCACATACAACGAGTACAAGCTCTGCTACCCCGCGACTTCCAGCCAAGGCTAAATTTTAGTAGGTGGTTACTCCATAGAGTGGCTCCTAATAACATTTTTTTGAGTATAGGTTTATTTACTGATGAGGCAACTTTTTCGCGAGAAGCAATTATTAATTTTCATAATGAACATTTTTGGGCGGACGAAAATCCCCATGCAATAAGAGAAGGTCGCTTTCAGCAATCATTTTCACTAAATGTATGGATAGGGATTATTGGTGACTATCTTATTGGACCACACTTTTTACCCCCTCGACTAAATGGTAATTCGTATAGTCAGTTTCTAGGCGAATAACTAAACGTTCTGTTAGAAGATGTGCCTCTGCACGTGAGAGCTAATTTATGGTTTATGCATGACGGTGCCCCGGCTCATTTCAGCCTTGTTGCTCGCCAATACCTTGACAACACTTTCCCTAATCGCTGGATTGGACGCGGAGGTCCTCAAGATTGGCCAGCTCGCAGTCCCGATATCAATCCCTTGGACTTTTATTTATGGGGTCACCTTAAGTCACTCGTGTATGAGACACCTGTATTAGATGAAAATGACTTAAGAAATCGAATAATTCAAAATTGCAATGCCATAAGAAATACTCCAGGAATTTTTGAAAGAGTGAGACAATTGGAATCGTGCGTTTTATCAGAAGGTGGCCATTTTCAACATTTGCTTTGATTCTTTGTCAGAAGTGATTATTTTTATGATTTTGATTTGTCGTACATTGTTAAAAGAGTTTAAGAAGAATAAAAAAGAATGAAAAACTTTAGTGTCTTTATTGCTTTAATATGATTTTTCCACGTGGCTCATTCATGAATATTAGTTATTGCATTAGGGCGCACTGCAATGTTATTTATTTTTTTACTCGAAAATGATGCGTTCTACGAAAAAAGGTCAAGAGACCTTTTTTCTTCCAAATCGAACAGGCAATTCAAAAAAGAAAAAATATTGGAAAAGAACAGTGGCGTATCTCGTTTTTCCTTCCAAATTTATCAGCACGCACGCCACTGGTTAAACTAAAGCCACTATTTTTACCGTAAAACACGCACCGTTGCTAACTCTCAAATCCTGCAAAATTTAATTAAAATGTCTCAATTGGTTTTGGAACTATTAAAAAATTGTAATTTTGAAGTGAAACTTTCACACCCTGTATTTCTGTAACGAAGCATTTTTGAGACATAGTTTATATAGCAAAGTTACCTTTATTTTAGCGGCAGAACACGCTCCCGAAGTTATGTACCGTACTTAGGAAACACCCTGTATATTATCAGATAACTATCTTACTTCCAAGGTGTTTGTTAACATTTATATTGCAAAATGTACTTAGAAATTGTATTTTATGATTTGGAAGCCTTGATACGAGGTTGTTGAGTGTTCTTAACAATTTACATTAAAATTCTTCAATAACAAAAACAAACTTCATATTTTTAAATTTTTAAAATAAATGCCTATTCAAATATTATTAAGTTTTCAGTTATTTTTAACTAGGGACAATTGTATAAATTTATTATTGTTTTGCAATCGATCAATAACTATATTAACTTTGTTGATAATTTTTTTTATTGTATATCAGCAATATACTCAACAGTGATGATTTCTACCTATAAATTTATAAATAAAACAGAATGAGTTTAAGAACATCAGTTATCAAATACTTACAACAAGCATAGACTTTGGTTCTGGCAATTCATTTCCACTATATATTTGGATGTACGACTTAAAATACTGTACAAGGTCCCTGGCTTTCACTTTTTGGCCGTTGATCTTCTTCAATACCAAATTTTCTGGTGCCAAGATCATCGGTACTAGTATTTGAAGGTTTTTCTTGAATTCCGGGTCAATATCTGGAACATCGCAGTTTAAGAATTTTTAGTTTAATAGTAAGTCCAAATAGCATCTACCTGCAACACGACCATCAAATGCAGGATTTGTGGCTACTTTCAATCCGGGATGTGGCATAAGAAAGCAAGCGATTTCCGTAAAACAGCTTTTGATATGTTTTCGGAGCGATTGTAGTTCCGGGTGCTGGCTGTCATTGACTTGCAATCTACGATCTAAAATTTTTTTTCCGCCCATTGCCCCATATTCTGCTTCATATGGAAAGCTCCAGTCCCTAACCAGAAACTGAAGTCGTTGGAAAGGTGCCTTTCCTGTGTCTGCTAATGCTAGTCTGCCATATTCCGTGAAGAGCTAATAAATTGAAATGAATTATAGACATTTCTGCATGCTAACAAATCACAGATTACCTGTAAGTGTTGCAGGTCATCCTCTTGAATATTTTGTGACAGATTATACAACTGAACGGAGCTTATCATTGTACTAAGAGCAAATACTGTTGCACAATCACGAACCGTACTTTCACTATCAAACGCACCTTGTGTGTCAAGTAGAATTACAGCCACCTGAAAGTATTCGCAGATATAAGAATATGGTTGCTTAAATGCAATTTTTATGCAACCAACCTTCTCCCCGGAATCAAGTTCGGTCAAGAAAACATCCGACCACATTAGAATTCCAGTGGTGTCCCTTTCTGATCCTCCTCTCCATGAAAATCCTTCTAGTGGGGCATCATCAGGCCCTATCCATTCCATTGAATTTTGTTTTAGAATATACTGTAATTTTAAAACAGGTATGTCATATTAATTATAAAAAATTGAGTCATTTTAATGTCGTTAAAATTTTATCGTCAACTTTTTTTTTTCGGTTGATATCTCCCTTATTAATTAAAGATTTTTGTGATAAGATTACGACAAGTTAACCCTTATTTCTCTTTTATTTATTTTAATATACCCAAATTAAAAATTAGTAATAGCGATATTTAACCTAACATTTGTGTAGCACATTTTAAAAACATTAATTTATTTCTACAGCTCGTGCAGTAAATATTACACTTAAAAATGTTTTTGTAATAGCAACATTAATATTTTGTATTTTTACCAAACATATATGTAATTAATTTTCAAATTCTACCAATGCGGTTACCATATGTGCCATATTATTAGACAACTATTTCTTGAACACAGTTTTAACAGTTGCTCACCTTTGAATTCATATATCGCAGAAAGAAATCTAGAAGAAACGACTTTCCTTTTCGGAAAGCGCCTGCAACTGAAACGACCACTACATATCGGTCTTTAATTTCATCTTGCATAAGCACTTTGGATAAAGCGTCTTCGTCTAAGGTGAATGTATGGTCTTTGTTAGCCAAAACAATTTGAATAGGGTATGGTTTCATGCCGTCACCACTTTCAGTACTTGTACGGTTCATTTCTGTGGAAAGAAAACTAGTCAGTAAACATAACCTTCTTGCTATCAATTGGAGTTGGCTACAATGATAATTAATTAAAAAGTACAAAGTTCTTGTGATGCAATGGTGATTTGCTTACAAATATGGATACGTATGTGACCTCTTGCACCTTTATTACTCTTGTTGGACCCTTTTTGACATCACCTATTCATTAATGATGTCAGAGTTGTGGTTAGCACCAAATTTAACTGTTTTTTTGCCAAAACACTAGGATGCAATGAAAAAATGATATTTACACCTTTAAGTAGTTAAACGGTTAATTTGAAATGGTAATTTGCAGAAAAGTTAAGGAGAATGCTGTGATAGATTCAGATGGCCTCCAATGTCAAGAGCACCATGGAAAAGTTTCCAGCTTTGGTCGTTGACATGTATGGAAATAAACGAAAATCATTGAGCAATGAATTAATGAAAGTTGCGAATGTTAGTTAATTTGTTTACCTTGAAAAGACATTTCTTTGTCCACTCTGTTCGCTCTGTGTTTACGTTGCTTGATGTCAGACATGTTGCCCAAGTGTCAAAATTGCTTTCTGTCTCTACTTCCAACCACCGTTCTCTGTCTAGCCGAGCAGCGCGCGCCGACATGAAATGAGTCAGTATTATTTTAAATACCACCTTGAATATGTATGATCAGAATGCGTATTTTTATTTTTTGATTAACGTTTTCACGGCCAACAGGTGCTTGATTTGAAAATTCCGAGGCGGACAATGTCTTTAAAGGCTACTGAGGTAATACTGCCGACCACTGTAGTAACATAAATTTCAAATTTCCCATTGTACCACTTGTACAAAAAAATTAGATCTACTTTTCTGCAAAAGCAACAAATACCAGTGGCGGCTCGTGAGTTAAGAGGGTCGACTCCACTCGAAATTTCCTATAAAACAGCTTTACTTCAAATCGGTGTTATTACTAATTGCAAAACGATTTTCGAAGCGAAAAAAATTGAGCGCATTCTAGGAAGACTTTAGATAAGAGGATTACGTTTGGGGTGTCAATCAACGTTTACCTGGCTTGGCAGGACTGGTAAACGTTCTGGCAAAACTATAAAACTTGTAAATTTTGAATCGGTTATTAATTAACTTGGAAACTGTAAATTATTAAATAAAAAATCGTAGCTAAAAGATGTATTTCTACTCTATAAACGTATATTGCAACATTTTATAAATATGTCTCGATTTTGTCAAAAAAAAAAACGAAGTACCCTATTTTTTCAAAAATGTAGATAGTTTGTAATTTTTTTTGGCCGATTGGTTAATTTTATACAAAAATTTGCAAAGTACGGACCTAAAGCAATCTTTCTAGAATGCGCTCAATTTTTTTCGGTTCGGAAATCGTTTTGCAATTAGTAATAACACGGATTTGAAGTAAAGCTGTTTTATAGGAAATTTCGAGTGGAGTCGACCCTCTTAAGGCACAAACACGCGGAGCAGATATTGCGAATGCTATAGAAACATATCTGGAAAACACTGAAATTGACCTAAATAAAATAATTTCCATTGCTACTTATGGAGCTAAAAGTATATCAGGCGTAAACAAAGGAGTAGTTTCAATTTTAAGGAGAAAAATTGACCATGAAATTCTCTCGTTCCACTGCGTAATACATCAAGAAGCGGTTTGCGCCCAAACATTTCTCGCAAAAATGGTTAGGGCAATGAACTTCGTTATCAAATCATCTTGGCCAAACCATTCTATCATCGCCAATTTAAGGTACACTTGAACGAAATGTATAGCGAGTACCTAGATTTACTTCTGCACAATAAGGTTCGCTGGCTTTCCAGAAGTAACGTACTGAAACGCTTTGCTTCATGTTTAGAAGAAATAAAATTGTTCCTACGCGAAAAAAACATCAAACATCAGGAATTGGAACAATACATATGGCTACAAAAATTACATTTCATGGTCCACATTACTTCACATCTTAATGCTTTGAATATATTGTTGCAAGGGAAAGGAAACATTGCATATACATTATTGGAAGAAGTAGAGTGCTTTGAAAATAAACTACAAGTTCTCACCGAAGATATAGCAAGAGGTGAATTACTTCACTTCAAGAATTTAAAACAATATCGTGACGAAAAAAGCACTTGTTCTGATGCGATTTATTTCAGCAGCGTATTAGGAAAAATGAAGAACAGTTTTGGTGAATGTTTACAACAATTCAGACCAAATAAGACTACACTAGCTTTCATCGTACGTCCTCCCAAAATAAATGCCAATGAACTTAACTTTACACTGTTCGATACAGATGCTGATTCACTCCAGATGCAGTTAATAGATTTAAAAAGCAAGGAACTGTGGAGAAACAAATTCGCAGATCTGACCAGCCGCTTGGAAGAACTCGAAAGAGAGAAATCCAATTTGATTTCTCAGCATAAGTGGACAGCTATAAAACAACTGCCTAAAGAAGAAACAATAATATTTGATACATGGAATAGTTTGCCTGAAACATATGACGCGTAAAAAAATCTAGGTTTTGGTATTCTCACAATCTTTGGCTCTACATATATATGGGAACAAACATTCTCAACTATGAACCGAATAAAAAATAAACTTAGAAGCAGAATAACGGATGAAAATTTACAATCATGTATTCAATTAAAAATAAGTAGCTGTTTTCCAGATATAGTAAAGCTATTAAAAGCGATGCAAGGACGCCGTCCCAATCAAAATTAAAAAAAAATCTTGAACTTTTTTCATTAAAAATCCATATCTATATACATATGTATATTACATAATATATGCGGCTCTCTGGTCCCTTTGCTATCCTGTTTCCTTGACAATTTGGCTCTTCTCACTTGACAAACTGCCGACCCTGGTCTAGTTGTTAGCGTACCTACAGATCCAAGGTACGCGGGCTCCTAGCGGGAAAAAATCTGAAAGTCGGATAAGAAGTCAAGGCGTAGGTTCCGTGCCACTGCGATGTGTGACACGTTACAAATCACTACTTGGGTTGGAATTATCCCAGATGACAAAATTCATAGTTAGGGTGTACAATGGTCCTAATATGACCTGAGCGCAAAGAGATGCTTGGAAAACCGTGTCCTAGATCTCGCTCAATTAAACAACAAACCACCTTAGGTTCTACTTCCTATTTGGCCGGAATTTATTTTTTTAAATATAACTATCTCAGTTTTCTGTAATAACCTTATTAGTTATATAAATTGCAATACAATGATATGTCAGATAATGACATATCAATTCAAAATGGTCGAAATATTGTTTAGTTAATTTAAATGTTCATTAATAGCTATTTCTAATTAATTTTCTTAACTGGCTTAGAAAACAAAAAATAATCAACTTTAGGCGTTTTTCATTAATTTATTTAAATACTTCATTGTGGCAAGTTAACAACTAAAACAAAACCACATCCACTGAATTTTCAGTTTTCAAACGGTCATAACGTATTTTTTATGTTTATCTAGTTTATATATTTTTTGAGGCTTTCGCGATTTCTCGAACTGTCACTATTATAATTTACTTTCGGCTTAGACCGCGTCGTCATTTGAGAACTACACCCAGCATTATCAGGTAAGAACCGCCCTGTAGCTTGTCTGCGTTTACAAGCATTTGCTCTAGCAGTTTGAGCAATATTTGTTAGTAGATCCTGCCTGTATAAACAGGGCCATATGCTTAGATTATTTAAATCTTTGGGGCGGACAAGGATTTGATCTTAATGTGTTCTGTTTGCCAGGACAATAATACGTATCGGCTTATGCCTGTTAGCTGTTTGTGAACCCATACAAACTAACGTTTCACAAGACATTGCAGCTTGAATCTTCAGAGTGAATAGAATACTGAACTCAAATCCGGGAAGCGGAGGTATTTAAACCTCTTTGAGCCAGTCGGGCAGAACGACGGAGTTCTGGTTGGCTGTCACCGTTGGGCACAAACGGATCCGGTGGAGCGTGATCGTGTGATCTATGGTGCTTAGGAGTCCTTAGAGGATAAATTACTGGAGTCCAAGCTTTACTGAGTCTAAAACCATCCTCCCTGTTTATGTTGTTAAGTAGTTTCTCAATTTCAATTGCTTCCCGTATGATACGACGGAAGTAATGAGGTACTCTGACGAGTACCCGAGGATTGTCAAAGTGCGAAATTCCCGCTTCTGATATGGCACACCAGACTAGTAGTTTATCAGCGAATTTGGCCTTACATTTAAATTTAGTTTCATTAGGGCAATTCCTAATATCATCAGTATAGAAGCCATCGTTCCCTTTCATTTCGGCGTTCGACAAAGTGAAGTATTTCTCGTCGTCCATAACGATCACTTTGTTTCCATTAAAATATCGACGTCGTAATGCTCGACAACATCTAGGAATTCTTCGCAGCTGTAGATCAGAATATTTTGGGCATTTCTTTCTTTTTCGGAACTGCAATCCATTGTTCTTCAATTCTCTACTAATGGTCATATGCGAAACTCGAAATTGACGCGATAAGTTTCGTGTTGAAGTCCCAACCCTGTCTTTAGCTCTTTCTACCAATCTCCTAACGGAAGCATGAGGTAAAACTCGTGGACGTCCGGTTTTTGGTAAATTTCTACAGGGAATACCTTGTTCGCACTCGCGAATTGTTTGATAAATAGTAGAAATCGAAACATTCTGGTCTCTGAACATATTCACAATATCACGTTTAGGCATCCGTCCAACCAACGCATATATATTCTTACGAATATCTAACTTGTAAGACATGTTACCAGAAGTTATTTAGAGAAGGTGATACGCTACACTAAATGTCAATTAATACACCTTGTTTTGTTCTACAGACGACTAGATATAAAACTGTTTTTGGTTCATGTGCTACTGTTGATATTTTTCCGAAAACTTTTGTTACATACGTTATTTTCCTTAGTTTCAAGTTCAAAATAATAAGTTTAAAAACAAAGAAATTACATGTTGTTACCTCACCTCGGGGTCACGCAGTATAATAAACATTTATGTATTTGCAATTACCTCGTTAGTAATGTTCATACATTACATAACGTTTATCCCTACTATTATACATTATATTTTAACTGTATAATTATAAATATACATTTAATAATACTAATGTAAGTATGTAAAGTGGCAATGTTAGTAAACCTGAATCTGCATATTTTTCTTTATTATAATTTTGTTTAAATCTTATTTACGATACAAATCTCAAAGGCAGAGGTTTAGATGAGAATGTAAACAATGAGTGATTAATGAAATGTGCGTGTCTGGTTTATTTTGCTTGAGGAATGTCGAATCACTAAAACTGGTTTCCAAGTTGTTGAGTAATGGTACATATAAAAACTAGCTACTGTAGTATGTAATATCTCTACGATATCTTATCTGGGATATAACTCAAAATCATCTTTCTTAATTACTTTAATTCAGCCTTAAACTTCATCTAAAGAGTGTGGATAATTTGTGTTCGGATAAATGCTGACTTGTATACTCAACATACTATTTAAAAAGTGACAAGTGACAATTCATTGTGTATCTGTACGTGCGCGTGAATATCAAATATGTTTAAAGTGATCCTTCTGATATTAACGTGCTTTTATTTGAGTACGGTATACAGTGCTAAAATACTAGGCGTGTTCATAGTACCTTCGATAAGTCATCAGGTTGTCTACCAGCCAATATGGAAGGAACTATCACTAAGAGGACATGAAGTTACTGTGCTCACTCCAAATCCATTAAAAGATCCTACTCTAGTTAACTTAACTGAAATAGATCTCAGCGCAAGTTACAAAACTATGAAAGAATTAGACATGCAAACGTTACTGAATAAAAATCGCTTCATTACTTCTATTGTTAAATCTAGTTTGGATATGATGTCAAAAGTTGCATCCGCAGATTTGATCAATCCAGACGTACAATCTCTAATTAAAGACAAAACCAAACATTTTGATGTGATGTTAGTGGAATTCCTTTATCCCACGATGTACGCACTAAGTGCAAGGTTTCAATGTCCCATGATTGGAGTATCATCACTGGGCATTTTGCTCTCGGGTCATGATGCTGTAGGTAATCCTAGTCATCCCGTAATAAATCCAGATTTGTTATTGCCGTTTGATAACGCATTAGGATTTTTCGATCGCATTTACAGTACGTTGTATTCGATTTGGTATAGATATTACCACCATTACCACATTTTACCCCGAGAAGATAAAATTGCCAGAAAATATATCGGAGAAGATCTTCCGTATCTAGGAGATATAGAAAAAAGTGTCAGTATGCTGTTTCTAAACGAAAATCCAGTTATTCACTCTGTCAGACCTAGTATGCCTGCTGTTATTGAGTTAGGGAAAATGCATATTAAGAAGAAGAAACCGTTAACCAAAGTAAGTAAAAACAAACATAATTCGACATTTAGATATTTGATGGAGGAACCGTTTTTGTGATATTTGAAATATACACGAAAAAAGGTGCAGAACATAGTTTGTTGTTAGCTTATGTAAAGGATAATATTATGTTTAAGAAAAGCTAATGTAATCCAAATCTTATTTTTGGAATAAATGCAATTTCTTCTGCAAATAAATTGTTAAGGTTTTATCAATTACATCTTACGAATGCTGTGCGAGGCAAGCCTCATCGAACAGTAAATACATAAATGACTGTTCACTTTTTCTCAGTATAAATAAATTGTAAGTCCAACGTCTGAGGATATAGGTAAGTGTTTATTGCCAAATTTTAATATTTACAAGCATGTCTTAACTCTACTAAGTTTAAACGAATAATGTCGTTGAAAAATATTCTGCAAGTAACATTCCCGTAGCTGTACAATAAAATAGTGGGGAAACGAAACGTGCTATTGGTAAGTATCTGTATAAAAAATAAAGATGCAACGGCGGTAGAACACAGTAATAAAAACATAAAAAAAGCAAAATACACCAAATATAAGAATCCAAGCGCAAATTCAAATACAAAAAAGCAATAATAAAAATAAACTTATTTTGGGTAAACTGCCTAACTACAATATATCAATAAAATTTAAAAGTGGCTGAGACACCCTTGTACTGAAAGTACCGTTTTCTGCGAAAGTTTTTATGGCGCGTTGAACTAAAGTACCGTTCGTTCTCTGCGAAAGTTGTTATGGCGCGAACAAATGCTCTATTAGTTCCTTTTTTCTCGAGACCAAGGTTATTGTACCTGTTCTGTTGATACGAGATTCTATTTGTTTTTATAACCTAATCTATTATTCAAATCATTCAAACTCAAAATTGATTATATATTTTTGTTGAGTTTATTATTCTTGAATTAGGTTGTCATTTCAGTATTAGCAATTCTATTGTTACAAACAACAGCTTTGCTGCCTCGCTTCAAGCTAATACCAACTTACGATTATTTAGATAAATATTTCTTCAGCAATAGGCTCACCTCTTGCCTTCTTTTATCGGCAAATATGAATTGAAACAAGAGATATACTGCATGAAGCACCTGTCTTTCAGGGACTATGACGTCACAAATTCGCGCCTAAAACTAAGTTATATCAAAGTATAAATTTGATGATTATTTTACAAGCGACTGTTTGTTGATATGTATTTTTTGGTTATGTATTGGCGGTAAACTTGCAACATACATAAATTACTTGTTTTATAAATTTAATATGTGACCAATGACATCATTAACTACTACTACTAGCTTCCCTTTAAATAATACATGAGAGCTGAAAAATAGTTTGTATATACGTACTGTATGCTATGTTTCTTTAAATATACTTTTGTAAAACTGAAACTTTTATAAAATTTCTGAAAATTTCAAAGATAATTATTTTAAAATGTGATATTTGGTAATACGAGAGAGGCGTAACGACCTACAAAATTATATTATCCGTAAATGAAGCTCGCATCCGGTCTTT
>JABXWE010008265.1:0-14860 GCA_014611495.1 Limonius californicus | reverse complement strand
TGATGAACTGAAGTTACTTTATATGGGAATAACTTTAAATCTGCTTTAAGAATATTCCTCGTGGTTGTGTAAGACAAATCAATGCGCTGTGAAAGACGTCGAAGTGAAGTTGACCGCTACCATTTCTGCGTGTAACACCACCTGTTTCATTGAATAATTCCACAGTGTGCCTTAGAGCATCGTAAAATCGAATGTATTCAACAATTCCAATATGGTCTGTAAAATCGTTGAAGCATTCCTGGATAGAATACCGCCACTCACCATTTATGATGATTCCAGTTCGGTAATAAGCTTTTACCATAAATATCTTATGCTGCACTGTGAAATTAATTTTTGAATAAATAATTGAAGCTTTGTTATTTAATTATTGGCAGCTGTGCCGTTACAATTTTCATATTGTCAGATTCTAAAGCTTAATATAGACGGTACAATCCCTAGGTTACTGCAATTGACTTTTTAAAAAATCACTTTGTACAAATTAATCATACACAGGGTGTCCCACGACGTGAGGTCACTACTTCGTGTACGTAATGTTTAGCCCAAGTATAGTTAAAAATTCTAATAAAGTTATGACCTAAAGTGAACCGTTTTTAAAAAACATAGTGTTAAATTAATATTTATTAAACAACCACAATTTCAGAAAAGCCAATATTTATTTTTATTTTAGTTTAAACTCACTAAAAAGATTGTTGAAAATGGCCACCGTTGCTCTCGAGACACAATCTGGCTGTTCCTAAAAAGATCTGGTTGCCCTACGTAACATATTATTGTTATTCCGAATTAGTTTTGCTGCCTCAAAAATGCGTCTCCTAAGATCTTCAACAGTCGCTGATGGTGTTTGGTATACCATATCTTTCATACAGCCCCACAAATAATAATCTAAACAAGTTAAGCCTGGAGATCTTGGGGACCAGGGGTGCTGTTCTCTACCAATTACACGTCCTTCAAACCGTTGATTCAAAAATGGTCATACACGTAGCGCAAAGTGCACATGGGCACCATCGTGCTGGTACCACATATCACATCTGATCGCCAGAGGGACATCATCTCATAATCCTCCCAAATTATCTAGAAAATTAAAACATGGTTTTCAAAAACGAATGGATCAATATCAATATTTCCACACCAGATATTCATTGAAAGCCTATGTTGATAATTTGACACTGTGAGTTCGTGTGGATTCTCCAAATCCCAAGAGTAGCTGCTCTTTCCGTTCATTAATCCATGCCTTGTAAATGTTGCCTCATCCATGAATACAATTCTATTACGTAGGTTTCGATTTCCATAAGAATAGCGAAATCTATAGGTAAGAGGGCTTGAACAGGCTGCATATGAAATAGATATAAACCATAACGTTTTAGTGTTCTCCAAACTCACATTCGTGTCCCAGTGTACTCCATTTAATGTACACTGGCTGGCAAGAAAATCGCGTAACCGTTAAAAATTAAGTATCCAAGTTTTGACCTATTTGTTGCTATATCAGTAAATGCGTATTTTACGAACTTTAACATTATATTGTTAAATAGGTTAGGAACTAACAATGAAGTTGTCACTATTTTATCTAATATAAAATAAGTTCAGATCAGTTTACTATTTAGATATTTATTTGTTATTAGCAAAAGAAAACATAATACGCAGATATTTGTTTTTATAAAATATAATTTATACATGAAGCAGGCATAAGGGTTAATGTTTTGTCATTGCTCCATCA
This sequence comes from Limonius californicus, assembly GCA_014611495.1. Lineage (NCBI taxonomy): Eukaryota > Metazoa > Arthropoda > Insecta > Coleoptera > Elateridae > Limonius > Limonius californicus. The sequence goes on along the minus strand of JABXWE010008265.1, from coordinate 13,149 downwards.
GCTCGTATGACTTAATTTAATATTGCTGGCGTAGACGAAATAAGATTTCGCCAATCATTTTCATCTTGACTTAATTCTTCCCACCTGTCTTCAATAGCTGTCCACAATTCATTTTCGTTTTAAGGCTAAAGTTGTATTCATATTTTTTTTTACCTCGAAACGTCCTCCATGGGGTTTAAATCGGGGCTGCACGCAGTACAAAGCAATACTTCAATGTTATTGTTAAAAAACCACTGCCTTATTATATTGACCGTATGAACAGAATGGTTATATCTTTGAAGATAAAGCTGTGGGTATATTTGCTCTACTGAAGGAAGCATAATGTTTTTCAAAACATCAACACACGCTTATCCATTCAAACGACCACCAATACGCCAAGCTATACCCGCACAATGCACACATATCCATGCCCAAACATTAATGGGAAATCGTCCAGACTTGTTCCGTGGGGACACATATCTTTCATTGTATCTTGAATTTGCTGGTCGATACACACGTATACGGCTGTCATAACTAGACTGGAAGAGTTATTCATCAGAAAAAACTACAATATTCCAAAAATGTAGGGGCCGATAAACATAATTTAAGCAAATGAGACTGCGAAATTGCTTAGGATCTTCTGTTAATATTGTTTTCTTCAGAATTATTAATTCTTCGACATGCCGTTGACCACGATGCTGGAAAGTTTGTTGCAAATACGGCGTCTTTCGCTGTTTGAAATGGATTTTCCCTTAAATAATTTAAGAGCACTTCCTCTTGACCATTATTTTTAATTTTGGGGTATTCTGAACCATCTCTTTTGCTTACGCTCTCTCCCTCTTCCCATCTTTTCTTCACCCTCATAACGGTACGTCTGTATAGGCCATAATTAATTGCTACTACTCTTACAGTCTACAGACCATCCCTCTTCTAACTAAGAAACGATAAGAATTTTCTCGTTTCCTGTCAATCTTGGCATTTTACGTTTTTGACACTTACAAATGAAAAAAATCAGGACCGATTTAAGTAAGGAAAATAGGTGTACTCGATCTTTTTGCAAGCCAGTGTAGTGTATGTAATTATAGATCTGTCGGTATAATAAACAAATAAGTTACCAATAAATACCTACCCAGTGCTTATTTGTGGGCAATGTTTCTCTCTAGGCTTACATAGATGGTTTTGTTTGATAACCGCTGTACATTTACCAACCTGAAAAATTATTGCTGGTTGGCATAAAATATTTTTGGTGGAATTTTGGCATACTTGCGCACAAAACTATGTTTCTAACCTATGAATTTGATACTTTGACAGTTAGGGGATTTATTTTATGATTATGTTAGTTCAATATTTCTGTAATCAGTTGAGTCATTTTATTATCTAATCAAAATTAAATATAGAAACCACAAGGACTGGTAGTGCAACAGTAAGTTATCATTTAATAACAACAACTGTCGTGCTGAATAAATATTTAGGTGATGAATTAATAACTATATTTGTCATCTCTGATATATTCAAATGATGTATACCTTGTATGTACACATATGATCTAAGATTTGAATGATGTCAATAATATTTTCTACATCAATATAATTATGACATGTTACATATGTGCATGTGAAATATTTACTATTAGCCCACATGATTTATAAAAATAATTATTAGTGTAACAGAACATTTTTGGTAAACCAAACAGCACACCTCTAGCGTATAGTTTTTAGTTCGGGTATATAATGTTATATTTGTTTTTCTGACCTAGAACATAACAGCTTGAAACTCAAATAATGGCGGGGGATACCAATGATCATTACAGTTTTTTGGCCATTTACGAAAGCCAGCAACTAGAATTTCAGTTGCCAGAATATTGTACAGTAGGTAAGAAAGATAAGTAATATTTTAAGCAGCTTAGAACTTTCAAATTCGCATGTTATTTGGTATTTACTTCTTAAGAGTTTATGCATTATATTTAGTGTTATACTCGAAATCTTTGCTAACTCTACCTATTTTTTTATGCAATTAGTGGATAGTGGGATAGACTTGGATTAATTTGTGGTGCTATGTAAATCAGTCTCTAAACTTTTTAATTTAATGTTTTAAATTGCTGATAGATTTTTGGGTGGAATTAAGTATAATTCATAATGTGTGTAGAATAGTTAGTCTACTTTAAAGAAAAACATTAGTAGTTTTTAGACCTGCTTTCCACTACTTAAAAATTTGATGACAGATCTGTACCTCCAATTAGTAAATGCAGTATTATTAATGAAAAAATCCTTCTGAAATTATCAATCGTAGTGTATTTATTTGTTAATTAATATGAATTTTACGTAAGTCCTAATAAGTACTGCCAGAAAATTAAAAAACATAATTGTTCTCATATTCTTTCTATAGTTGCTTTTTACTTCTCACATTTAGAATTTGAAGTAAATACAGACACTGACAAAGTGCACAGTGTTTATTATAGTATGTATGCTACAGAGATAGAAGCTTAGTTAATTGGAATAAAAGTTGACTACTTGCGAGTGTTCTTGAATCTTTTTTGGATTTACCTAAAACATGTTTAGTTTGATTGGAGTAAAAAATTGCATTTGGTTGATTTCTTTGAAATTAAACAACTAGCTTAGGAGTGGAAATACAAAAATATCTTTAAAGAAAAAAATTGTAGATATTTTTGTAATTGTAATTTTGTTTTTTCTGTTTCAATGGTATAAAGGTCAATGCTCTAATTTTAGGGGACCGTGATAGAGTAGTGGCGAAGGCGTTTGACTTTGGTGTTATTCTACCAAAGTCGCTTAGGGTCGGATCCTGAGCTTTGTATTTTCTCAGGGTATTTATGGTGTCTTAGTTGTAGTTAGGGCATGGGTTTTCTAATGGTGGGGCATGTTAGACCTGTTTATAGCATGAAACGTGCTGAACCTGATAAGTAGGGTGGGATGGCAATTCTTAAAAAAAAACTTATTTTAAAAATTATAGAGGTATTTGAAGAAAATACATGTAATAACAATAAAAACAAATAAGCAACAGTAAGACAAAATTTGGAAGAAATAATTGAATAACTTGCAGCTGTCAAAATTACAAAATTTTCTATATTATTGCATTTGAAGTGTTAACTATACATGTGTTGTTCGAAAATGCAAATCTCTAAGGAAAAAATGAATTTATAATTGATATTTTGTTTTTACTATTAATAAAACCGTAATTATTCAATATCCCTATAGTTTTTAAAATAGTTACATTGACCATTATATTATTAGAAAGAGAAAAAAAAAACTATTTTAAACATTAAAATTATTGACTGTTTACTTCTTAAGCTTTATCTGGAGTTTGTCTGGATGATAGCGCCCCCGCATACTACTGTTGTATAAAATTCCAGTGATTATCATTTATTAACAATGCCATGTTATGCAACGATTCAGTTCAACTATTTTAGAAAAAAATTGGTGGTTATTACTACAGACAGACTACAGAAGCACAGTGTTAGTCACAGAGATAAGCAGTAATCTAAGTAATTATTTATGGTTATCATTTTTATTTAATTTTTAGAGGATGTGAAATTACAAATATATGAGAAATTCAAAGTCCGTCCATCACAGCAAACTATAGAAGGTTGGGGCACTGCTCCAGATCACGAAAATCAACCACTTTATTCTTTTTTACAGTCTAAACAAAATGTTCTGTGGGTTTTATCTACTGATAAGACAAACGAATGCGTTGAAAACAATTGTAGTGTAGGTAATTACTCAGAACTATCCAACATGCTGCAAGATAACCCTACTCAAGAAAATACTTATGGTAATTATATCTTTATTATAATGTTGTTATACACAGTAAAGGTACAAGTAGGTACATGTTTTTGTATTTTCAATATCATTTTCTCTGAGCCTTCATTAGATTAAGTATGGGTTTGATTTGGGTTTTGAATCAATTCATCACAATTATTAATTCAAGCATTATACAGTGCGAGTGTAAAGTCTGGAACTATCGAAATAAATCTTTTGTTTAACGTTTTTGAAAAAAATCCTTGAACACGTTGATTTTTATCTTAAATTAGACATATTTGAGTGTAATTGTTGTTTGTAGATTGTCTTTTGTTTCTGAGTTATGCGACAGCGGAATTTTTTTAAATGGATACCCAAATTTTTTATGACGGATTTGGAAAGAGCGTGAAATTCTAAAACCAAATATGTTAAAAAAGTATGATACTGTATTAAGAAGTTTTCGAGATATTGCTTTTAAAGTTTTAAAACAAAAATCGAATAACAATCAAAGTAGGTCAATAATATGGTAGCTTACTTATTTTTTCGTTGCGTGTATTGCAGTCATTATGAACTATAAAACCGGGACATACCAAAATTAAGAAAAACAATTAAATTAATTGTTCGAACTGACCACCATTTTGGGCAAGGCAGTACCCAAGTCTGTACAAAAATTCTTCACGAACTTTAGCAAAGTTTCAGATGAAATTTATCTTATTTCTGTGCGAATTCTTAGCTTTAACTCTTCTACTGTTTGTGGGCAGCTTATCGGGGCACCATATTGTTGAAACTATAACGTATCGCTTGGTAGGTCTGGATCTTCATTATTCAGATAAAGGACCGCAAGAATTAAATCGTTACTTAAGAAATACAAATATCCTTTACATTTTACAGCGTATAGTAATATGTTTATATATGTTTCTTTATTTATTTTGATTCCTTTATGATCTACTTCTTTCCATTCTTTTACAATGTGGTCGACATATACGTTAAATAAAATAGGTGAATATAGCACACCCTTGTCTGACTCCTCCGTTAATAGTTTCATATTGGTGCCCTTCAGCTATTTTAATTTACTTTCGTTGACAGCGACTTTTGACAACTTCTATTAAGCACAATGGGTACCCATTATTTCTTAGTATTTGCCATAGTTTTTCTGTTTACTTGAGACCTCTTCTAGATCTATATAGGCCATATGGGTTTGCACGTCGTGCATTTGGTACATTTGGTATATTAGTACATTTGGTACAACTGGTACATTTGGTACATTTAGTACATTTGGTACATTTAGTGCATTTGGTAGATTTGGTACATTTGGTACACTTGGTACATTTGGTACACTTAGTACATTTGCTACATTTGGTACAATTGGTACATTTGGTACAATTAGTACACTCGGTACATGTGCTACATTTGGGGTTTAGTGTTTGGTATTTGATATTTGGTATTTGGTATTTCATATTAGATATTTCATATTTGATACTTCATAATTAATATTTCATAATTAATATTTCATAATTGATATTTCATATTTGATATTTCGTATTTGGTATTTCATATTTGGTATTTTATATTTGGTATTTCATGTTTGCAATTTCATAGTTGGTATTTCATGATTACAATTTCATATTTGGTATTACATATTTGGTGTTTCGTATTTGGTATTTCATATTTGATGTTTGATATTTGGGGTGTTTGGTGTATTTGGTGTGTTTGGTGTATATTTTGGTATTTGGTGTTTGATATTTGGCATTAGGTATTAGATATTTGATGTTAGGTATTTTTGTTTTAAAACTTGAAAAGCAATTATCTCGAAAACTTTTTAATACAGTATTATACTTTTTTAGCATATTTGATTTCAGAATTTCACGCTCTTTCCAAATCCGTCATAAAAAATTAGAACATCCATTTAAAAAAAATTTCGCTGTCGCCATAACTCAGAAACAAAAGACAATCTACAAATATCAATTACACTCAAATATGTTTAATTTAAGATAAAAATCGACGTGTTCAAGGATTTTTTTCAAAAACGCTAAATGAAAGATTTATTTCGATAGTTCCAGACTTTATACTCGCACTGTATACGAGATTCGTGAGAATTAATTTGTAGGATGCTTGGTTTGTGTAGATTACCATGCACTATATTTATCTGCAGCTAACATAAAATATTTATTTTTATGTGCTGCTAATATTTAATATCCAGGGCAGAAAAAAAAACAGAAAATAAATACTATCTCAAATATATTAATTATTATATTGGAATTAATGTAGAAATTTCACGGTGCACATTAAATAATTAGTTAAAACTTGCTTGCAGAAGTTTCAGATGTGGAGGCATGTGTGAGTTTCATAGCACAGTTTCTTGCTAAGTATGGAGACAATCATATTTCATTTCACAATTGCTCCTTGAAGGAAGCCATAGTAGAAGCATGCTTTGCTCCTGTGGAATCAGTAAGGAATAGATACTTTGTACTTTTGTTGTATTTCAAAAACCGTTTTTTTTTGTAGCGCAAAATTCTGGTTCTATATTTTCACAACGATGATGATGCCTTTTCTAAAATGTTTTGCCCAACTCTAGTCAATGGTGATATAAGGAATATTTTTGAAAGCTCATACTACATGATTGGCTGGGATGTTGGGAATGAATTGTATCATAGTGCCTTAAAGAAATCTCTGGATGATAGTATAGATTTTGAAGTAGCGCAGTCCATGATTGCAGAAAAACGTGCTGCGTTGTTTATAGTTTATCCTATTGAAAATTCTATTACTATATTTTCTATGCTGCATGGTGCAAAGGTGAGAAGTAAAGATGTTCTCACGGCATTGCAAGAAATTGAGAAAAATTTTAAAGTGGAAATTCAAAATGAGATTGAGTTACAAAACATCAAGGAAAATGCTCAGACACAGAATGATATTGGGTAAGTTTAAGGATATTTACTTATATAAATTGTTTAAGTTAGTGTTGAAAAAATTATAACAAAGTAGATCAATATTTTTTTAAGGTATAGATTTCCCATTATATTATTGTTTTAACCCCACCCACGTCACTTTCAGCTACCTTATTACGGAAAGCAAGATCTAAGAATTTCTAAAGCAATAAATGCAAAAAGTCTCACGTTTTACTTAATTTGAAGTACATTTCAAAAATAATTGATTTTATTGCAGAAAATATGTCAAAGGGTACACATGTTTAGCAATTAGTTACAGCAAATACTTTAATATATTAATACAGGAAACTTCGCCGAAAAACTCGTGACACTGACTGCAGCGATCCGTGCGGCTTGGTGGGCCACTAAGATTTGTATTTGGCAGCTGTCAAAAACATTTGTGGCACATTTAAAGCAAATGCCATTTACTTTCTTATAGCAAAACCCGTATTTAATTAATAATATTTGGTAATTATGATATTTTACTTTACTTTGTAAGTTTAATAAGTTTATAACATTTTGTAGGGTTAGGTTTTTAACTATTAAAATGAATTTAAAACAGTAATCTGTAAATTTATTATCCAAATTTACTGAAAGTTGCCCACTGAACTGCTTAGATGACGCCACTATCAATGTCTCGCATTTCATCATGCTAAACTTATATGAGTTTCCTGTATTAATATATTAAAGTATTTGGTTACAGTTTTATGACTACAATTTGTAAGCATGATATAATATAGTTTAACTTAAATTGATCTTGGTATCATATAATTACACCACTACTCGCCGTAAGTGGACTAAGTTAAGGTTGATGTAAGGTAATGAATGTTAGGAAATTATATTGTTTTAATTCTAGCTCAAAAGAATTTCAGCAGTTAATGCATGATCGTCTAGGAGACAGAGATTATGATAGTTTTGAGTATGATGAGCATGAATATTTAAAGCAAAAGATTGGGTTTGCAAAGTATGGACCTCCTAAAAGTGAAGATGGATATGATAAAAAACAGAAGAAAAAAATTGAAGAAACATACAAGCAAATACTATCATACAACAGTAAGTTTTACGATATTACCTAACCCTTTAGTGCCCAACCCCAGTAAAAATTAAAATTTTTTTAAATTTTCTTGCTTTCTTCTTTTTTGGGTTTGTAACTAAGACCTCTGAATTTTTTCAAATATTTTGACTAAATATTTAAAATTTTCAAAATTTTGGACCCAAAAGTACCGTCAGGAATAATTTGTACAAAAAATTTTTTTATATTTATTAATTCGGAAAAATACTATATACTCTAGCTGCAAACATATTTTACATAGGAAACTACGCCTAAGAAAACAAAAGTAAAAAAGTGAAAAGTAAAGAAAAGTGTAATTTTACATTTCATGATATTCCATGAAGCAATTTTTTTTTTCATTGGAGCACAAGAAAACTCCGCATGTAGAACATTTACTGTGTGGTCTGGCTTGCACACACTTGGAACTACACATTTCACATCTACCACGGACTTTTTCATAAACAACCCAGTGACTTCCGCGATTCCCAAGCCGAATGTCATTTTGAACACTGTAGTTATATTTTCTTCTTTTTGGAATGGGAGGAGTAGATGAGCATCCTTTCTTGGTCTTATTAGTCAGCATCATAAAGCCCAGAGAAATTGATCGTCGATATTCAAATGTGGTCATCGGATCAAAGAGTTTGTTGTAAATTACATGAGCGTTGACAAAAGCTATGTCCAGCAATCCCCAAAATAGACGATGCCACCATTTCCTAGACCTGCGATTCATTCCGTAAGTAGCCCGGCGTTGATCCGCTCGATCAACTCCTCCCATATGTTTGTTGTAATCGCTAACAACTGAAGGACACTTCACATCAATATGAGTACCATCCTTTTGTGTCCTTTTTACGATAGTTTCTTCTGTACTGTGAAAGTTCGATGCAAAATGAACAACTCGATTGTCCATCCATTTGCAAACTCTAATATCAGTATTACAGATCCGGTAGTCGTAGTTACCTCGTTTCATACTTTTATCATTATTCATATCTGTAGGAAACGCCACCCTTTTGGTTTGTATGGTTCCACAAGACAATACATTTTTCAAGCGAAGCTTTTCCAGTAGAGTAATGGACATGAAATAATTATCTGCATAGATGATTTTGTATTTGCCCCAATCAGGTTTTGTCAATGACAATATGACATGTTCACCCAAACCATACTCTTTGAATTCTTCCTCTATATTCTCATTTTTACCCTGGTGTATCTCAAAATCGGAAACATATGCATTCTGGTAGGCTTGACACCAAAGTTTGTAGCCTCGTTTGATAGGCTTTTTTGGGTTGTACTGCTTGAGACTACTTCTACCTTTGAAGAGTATCATACTTGTTGTTAAATATTTAACAGAAAGTATGTTATAATATAAATGAGGAAAGATGTCATATGTGCTTTAAAAGATATTTAAGCACTTATCTCATATAAATTGAATACTCTGTGTAGACTACCATTAGAATACAAAGGCAGCATTTTACTATTTAAAAATTGCATATTGTAAGATGTTTGAATTTTTCATTTTTTAATAGCAAACATTTGATTTAAATCAACTAGAAATAAGTAGGGATAATGTTGAAGTTCTATTTTTGTAAGTTTAAATTATCTGACAAGAAGAATATTAACAAATTCGAATAAAAATTCAACAACTTGGGGCCATTTTATTTTGTAAATTATTAGCATAATGATAATTGCAACAGTAAATTGGTTTGCTATCCTACATAGTGTGTTTTCGCTATTACTGCATTCAGTAATTTTAATTTTTATAATTTACTGAAACCGTTTATTACTATTTTATTTTGGCAATAGATATATGTATATATATAAAAACCATAAATACAAAATTTTTTATGTGAGAATTTTACAATTTATACTAGGGTTCAACCGATATTGAAATTTTTGCCGATACCGATATACCACATGCCGATACCGATATTATATCGGCATATCAGTAAAGCTAACTTGTACACATCTAAATCCATTTTTAACGAAGATTTGCATAATACAATATAGTGAACATAAATAACTAAGCATATTACAGTAAGGTAATTAGCTAAAACGCGAGTAAAAAATGCATAAAAAGGTACATATACAAATGGATAGTGGTCCATCAGCCGCAAAAATAAGTAAAACTAATCCCCATACATTGTTTTGGGATTCATTGGAAGAATTTGCAGGCTGCGGTAGCAGTTCAAGTGTTGCTCAAAGAAAGTATCATCTCCAGAATCATTGTCAAGCGTTTTTGACCCAGAATATACTCGCAATAATCCCTAGGACACAAGATCCCTTCTCATGGTGGAACCATAACTTGGAAAAGCTGAATTTTGATTATTAGTTTTTTATTTGTAATATTCTTACTTATTTTTTATTAACATATTACTATTTGAATTTAAACTTTTCTTAAATCTTAATTCCTTAATGCTGTCATTAGATCTTTAGTAGCTTTTAAAATTTATAGTTGAACTAATTATTTAAAGTTTTTGTTATGTTATTGTTTATTATTTCACTAATTTTACACCTGATTGTGTGATTCTTCCTTTGGATATCTAGCTAGTTAAAAACAACAAGCTTGTTTTTATTTTTACAAAAAATATATTATCCTTATCCTTTAAGCCTGATTTAATGAAGTTGTTGAAAATAAAAAATACATTTGCCGATTCGTCATTTTAATGTAATAATTGTTTGTTTCTACGTATTAATAAACATATTTGTAAATAACATATCGACAAAAAATATCGGCAAGATTTTGCCGATACTGATAATCAGCAAAGCTGCCGATATAACCGATATCCGATAGATATATCGGTATCGGTCGATCCCTAATTTATACAGTACGTACACAAAGGAAGAAAACAAGAAACAAATACGATTTATATCATTTATGATTTGATCGCCTTATGTTATAGTTATAGGAAAACAAAATTGATTTAAAAAAAAAAAAAAAGAAACCTTATTTCTAATAGACACTTTTCCTTTAGGGTTTAGAGTTACATTGAAAGATTATTTATATCAACAAACTTTTTTTTTCTCTCCACAAGTGTAGTTGTAGACTCACTGCACGGGGGCTAAGTAGACTTACTGTGTTGATTGTACTCCCTTGAATAGTCCTGTGTCTTTCGTATAGTCCAGGATGTCCCTGAGGGAGCTAACATCGAGTTTGTTGTTTTTATTGCAAGTGCTTCACATTGTACAAACATAGATTTTATTTTGACAAAGACTTGAAATTCCAGACAAATATGCAGAATGGCAAAATCAAGTAATAGTGTCCTTTATTTACAATTGTTTGGAGCCAATGCCAGAGGAAAAGATAGCACGAGCCAAAAAGTATCCAGATTACAATCCAAACACTGACATATCACCAATTCCAGTGTATGTGATTCGAAAATGTTGTGGAAGTGAAAATCCTTGTCGCATATTTATTGACAGTGATAATCGGATGTATAATTCATGGAAAGACTACATAGAAGACAACAAGCTTTACAAATGTACAATGGTGTTGCCATTAGGAGGCCGATATATAGGAGACGAAAAGGGCATCGTGCTTCTTGAAAGGCATTTGTCTCCAGCTTGCGGCATTGGACATGCTGTACTGAAAGGGGCTGACATTGTCACCACTATAGCGGGACTTGCATCAGGGGGAGTTTTCGTTGCAGCTATGATTCCTGCTATAGTAGTGGCACCTGTTGCTCTGACAGCGGCTGCTGTAACTGGTATGGGAGTAGGAGTGTATTCACTTATTCGAAGTGCTGTTAATATTTATGACAGACGTGCTCATGGAGAGGTATAATAAATTTTAAATGATTTTGAAGATGTGCCTGTATGTGACTGTTTTAGAGTATGAGTTTTGCTAATTCAGAAGCTCGAGGAGCGTACATCAACATTGTAGCAGGTACACTAGGATTTGTAGGTGCTGGAGCAACTACTGCAGTTTCACATTTGGCAGCAAGAGGTGTTAACCTAGGGCAGGTATGTTTTTCCATAATTGCAAAATTCTGTTATACATTTTGGGTTTAAAAGATTTAATTTCCAACTTTTTCCTGGTTTGTAATGTGTATAACCAAATCTAAATTTATGCTCAATTAAATATTTGATAGAGCTTATATTATATTTGTAAAAAAATATAACTATTTTTATTTTAAAAACAGGGAGCTCGGATGGCAGTGGATACAATAGGGGTACTTAATATCAGCACTAGTGGAGTGAGTGTTGTAAATTCAACATACCAAGTTGTGAATGACTGGGTTACCGAACAGCAAACTCCATCACTTCTGACGGTTGTTCAACTGAGTTCATCTATTTTGTTTTTCGGAAATGCTGTGTACAATTTTAGAACTGCAGGTTCAATTATTGAAGAAAGTCAAACACATGCCTTGCAGACTTACAACGACTCTTTACGAAGTAACAAACACAGGTAAATGTATTTTTTATGATATTTGTAATAATATGTTAGGTTAAAAATATTCCATGTGCAGTTATGTCAAAATGCCTAGGTACCTCTAAATGCTTTGTAAGGTACTGAATATCAAGAGTGAGGTAGAGTGGAAGAAGTCTGGGGTAAGAGTGTATAAGAGTAAAGCCAGTAGATATATCAAAGTACCGACACACCATTTTAAAATGGGAAAAACAATTATTTAAATAATTAAATTTTTTGTTAAGTTATCGATTAACACAACATAAGTGGTGGGATGCTATACCAACAACTATATATTATCAGAATATAGATGTTTAGCATCATCTTTCTCTCTGTCTCTAGCCTTCATTGAGCTAGTTTTAGATGTAGGCTTTCTCAGTCTCTCTCCATCTATCTAGCGCTACATAGCAAACATAAAATCGTTGTTGCTGCTACTTCAGATTGGTATCAGTATTTTGTTACATCTATTGGCTTTGTATAAGACATGCTACAGAATGACACTTGTCTTGTTAGTATGTTACTGCCTACTATGCTGTGATAATACGTGAGATATTTTAGTTAAGTTTTTATATAGAAGTGGAAGAATATACAGTGTGTCTACTTAAGTTGGCGCCATATGGAAAACTTTGTTATTATAAGTTTTACAAAAAAAAAGTCATTCTTTATAAAAATCTCTGCTTTCGAAAACAATAATATTCAGCTATTCACATTTGACATCGAATGTACAGGGTGTCCACAAATTGAAAAAGTTCGATAGGAATTTTTTGACCACTTCAATTTTAAATTAAATTTTGCAAATCCTACTTGTAAAAGACGTTATCTTTTATCTTAATTAAACAGTTATCATACTTCAAATGTTTATTGCTGATCCGTAACCTTTTACCGACGCATGCAAATGAATAATATGTAACAAGATAATTAATACAGAACATTTATTTTCACACATACATAGAACATTACAAATACAATTATTATGTTGTCGTAAGTAGCAACGGTTACCTTCAGTTCGCTACTGCCTCAACGTATCCACCTTCGCGTTCAACA
>JABXWE010008262.1:0-14400 GCA_014611495.1 Limonius californicus | reverse complement strand
CAATTACTTTAACGGTAATTGCTCTATTCAGCAGCTTAACCGAAATAAACAAAATATAGTTTTTAATTCTTTTATGTCTCAATTTCAGGCGAATAAAAAAAATAAATAGTAGAATGAATTCCTTATGAAATAACCTTTCCAACGATGTGTGACACATGGTATGGTGCCATTTGAAATTTTGGAGGGGGTGGCTGTGGCGGCTAAGGGGTTGATGACAGACGTCCGGATTTTAGGTAAAAAGATGTCCCCTTTGCTGTCTTTGTTGACATGTCTTGGCGATTTTCAACCAAAAAATTGTTTTGAAAGATACTGAGGGTGGCTACTTTTCGTTGAAAACCCTGTATGTAACATGAACTAATAAAGTTAGTCAATGCTGAAAACTTATTGCGAGCAGGAATGTTCTACATGTTAATTTCTACATTTCTGATATTAAGCAAAATGCCAAAAAATGTAGGACGCGAAACAACAGAAGTAAAACAATTGAAATAATTAGTCTTTCTGTTCTGTCACTTTAATTCAGCTCAAGTTTCAACGTTGGATGTTAAAATCAGTAACACTAACAATAATTATGACGAAGGTTCGAATTTTGCAGGAAAAAACTGAAGCAGTTTTTATATGTGCTGAAGCCAATCGAAACTTTCACGAAGCCGAAAGAATATTTAATGAACGTTATTCCGACCGTCCTATTTCAAGGACGTATTTAAGAGAACTTGCGCAAAAATGCATTAACACTGGAAGTGTGCAAAACAGGAAAAACCCCGGACGACCTGCAATTTCAGAAGACAAACAAATTCAGACAGTCAGTGAAATGGTAGTTTTTTCTAGTACATTCTCAGTAATCAACTTCACATATGTAGCTGTGATATGTGATGTATCGGCAACCACTGTCAAAAAGTTTTGAAAACGGCATAAGTTCCATCCATACAAAATGAAGATTTTACACCAGTTGATGGAGGAAGATCCGGATAGACGCATTGAATTTTGTGAGGTCATGACCCAACCCATTGCAAGAAACCCATCCTATCTTCGCAATATCTGTTTTAGTGACGAATGCGCATTTTTTTAAACGGGTTTGTTAACAGACAAAATGTAAGATATTGGTGCGATGAAAATCCCCATATTTTCCGGGAAGGTCACACCAATTTCAGCAAAAATTGAATGTGGATAAGAATACTTGGCGACCATATCGTTGGTCCCTTATTTATCGACGGAAACCTTACTGGGGAATTGTACTTGAATATGCTGAAAAACTTCATCCATCCGTTAATAGTTGAGATTGCTGAAAATAATCCAAACGAATTTGACATGGATACCATATTCCAGCAAGATGGCGGTCCTCCGCATTTTAGCAGACAAGTTCGTAATTATCTCGGTGCAACGTATCCTCGACGATGGATTGGTCGTTGTGGTTCAACAGAATGGCCTCCGCGATCCTCTGACCTGACTCCGTAGAAATTCTTTTTTGTGGGGCTATCTTAAATCGACAGATTTTCAAACAGAACCCGATTCTCTTTTGGATTTACGACGTAAAATAACAGAGGCTTGTGCAAATATCGGAGTTGAAACTTTCCAACAAGTACGGGAAGAGATATTAAATAGGTTTTTCTATTGCCAAGAAGTTCAAGGAGCATACTTTGAACATAAATTAAAATAGTATTACTATTCAGCTTTTGCAGTATAAAATAAGTTTTGTTGTGTTTTAGAATCTTCTTCTTCATTCTTCAATGGTGAACATTTCGAAAGCATACCTTTTTTGTTTCGATTCTTAGTTTTTTCCATCTTCTCCAATATCGTCTCTATTCAGAGGCTGGCGACCACCTGGTTAAATTGTTCTCTGTTATTCGCAGTTCGGAAGAGTTGTTCGACGTTCATTCCAGTCCACGTTCTTATGTTTTGGAACCAAGATAGTCTCTTTCTTCCCAGTGCTCCTCTTCCAACAAGTTTTCCTTTAATTTTTAACTGTGGTAGTTTATATTTAGTGTTCCGGAGGATGTGTCCAAAGTACGCAGTCTTTCTTTTTTTAACTGTACTTAATAAGTCTCTATCCTTCCCTATTCTTCTCAACACTTCAGCATTACTAACTCTTTCAGTCCAAGATATTTTTAGAATTCTTCTTAGTGTTCACATTTCGAATGATTCTATTCGTTTCGTAGTTGCTTTCTTTAACGTCCAAACCTCAACCCCATGTAGCAAATTAGACCACACGTAACACTTGGAATTTCAATCGGCTTGCAAGATCAAGGTTTCTATTGCTTAGTACCGATGTAAACTTTACGAAAACACTTCTAGCTATTTCAATTCTTGTTAGGATTTCTTCATCTGGTTCTAATGAATTGTTAATCCAACACCCAAGATATTTATACTTTCGGACTCTCTCAATAGGCACGTTATTAACCGTAAGTTGTATTTGACCCACTGGTACTTTGCTAATTACCATGAATTTTGTTTTGTTTATATTCATGCTTAGTCCTGCTAATTCGCATTCGTTATTTAATCGTGTTAACATGGTTTGTAGATCTTCAGCGTTTTCAGCCAGAAGTGCAGTATCGTCCGCGTATCGGATGTTGTTAATAATTTCTGCGTTAATCTTAATTCCTTCGGATGCTTCCCACAGTGCGTTTTGAAATATTTCCTCAGAATAGACGTCAAATAAAATAGTAGAAAGCACGCAACCCTGCCTAACACCTCGTTTGATCATAATTCCATTTGTATCGCCATCTTCAGTTCTTACTATCGCAGTTTGGTTCCGATAGATGTTTTTAATTAGGCGTAGGTATATCTTTCCCATCTAATCCTAATTTTATTAATGACCTGATAAGTTGGGTATGTTTGACTCGGTCGAATGCTTTCTTGAAGTTAATAAAGCAAACGAAAGCTGGCTTTTGAAATTCTCTACATTTTTGTAATAAAACGTTCATACTAAATGGAGCTTCTCAAGTACCTAACTCATTTCTAAAACCAAACTGTGAATCGGTTACAATAGCAATAGTAATTGCAACGAGCAAGGAAAAGAAAAACCTAAGTAGAGCGAGAGAGAGAAACAAAAAGAATAACAATTGGGATGTAGGTAAATAAAATCAAAGAACGAAAGGCGAGACAAGCATTAGAAGAAGGCATAACACAGGAACTTCAGCAACATCAAATCTCCACTGAGTGTACAAATAGAATCGAAACGCAATGGACCAACATAAAAATTAGTATTTTAAAAACAGCGGAAAAATGCGTGGGTCACAAGGAACACGAAAAAAGTAAAGAATCGTACGATCAAGAAGGCAAGAAGACGAACGAAGTAAAAAACCGAGCATGGATAAAATGGTTGCAATCAAATAAGGAAGAACATAAACAAATGTACAAAGAAGCAAATTCCCTAGCGAGAAAAACATGTAAACAAAAAAAAAGAGGGATTGGAACGAAAAAAAAAAAAAAGATATGCAAGACGAATACAATAATAAAAACACAAGAATGTTTTACCAGAGAATAAAGCTAGAAAAGAAGAACTTCAGAATAAAAACTATAAATATATATATAGTAACGGCACTACAGGCCTGAAGGCCTTTGGGTAATGTTTTTAACTTTTTGTTCCCATAGCTTCCTGTCTTTTGCTACCTCCTTCCAGTTGTTTACGATTAAGAGTGCTATGTCTCTGTTTACACAGTCCTGTCACGATTTCCTTGGTCTGCCTTTTCTGTTTTTCCCATACCAATTTGCACTGTATACTTTTTTCACCAGATCATCTTTCATTCTCACTATATGCCCTAGCCACCTTACTCTGCACTGTTTCACTATTAGAATTATCGACTTGTCTTTGTAGCACTCCTGTAGCTCCTGGTTTGTCCTTCTCCTTCTTTCACTCCCCCATACATATTTCTTAAGGCTCTCCTCTCCCATATTTTTAGCTTTTTCCATTTCTCCATCCGTCGCCCAGGTTTCTGCAGCAAATATTACTGTCGGCCTTAGAATGGTTTTGTACACACATTCTTTCACTTTTCTGGATACATTTTTATTTCCTAGGAGTTTGCTATATGCGCCTACACATCTTGATCCTGCAGCTATTCTTGTTATTATTTCCTCTTTATTCCCTCCCTGCTTTGTAATTTTCACCCCTAGGTATTTTGTCTCGTTTTGTGCCCTTAAATGGACTACTCCATTATTCGCTTTAACTGTTAATACTTCATTTTCTGTATTGTAGTTGCTTCCTATGATCATGTATATTGTTTTCCTGTCGTTTATTTTTAATCCAATTTCCTTTGCTTTTTCTACTAAATTTTTTAGTTGTTGCTTTCTTCTGCACATAAATACATCATCCGCGTAGGCGAGGCATTGGTAGACATGTCTTGGTATAAAGTAGTTTGTTTTTATATTGCTTCTTCCTAATAGCGCTTCTAATACTATGTTAAATAGGGTAGTTGATAAAGGATCCCCTTGCGTTAGTCCTACGTTACAAATAAAAATTTCTGATGTTTTTCCTTGGAATTTTATTTTGTTTGCTGTGGTTTCTAATGTTTTTTGTACTAATTCAATTGTTTTGTTTGAAAACTTCAATTCTTTTAGCGCTCTTATTACTTTCTTTCTTTAGATTGTATCGTAAGCTTTCCTAAAATCTATGAACAGTGCTTGTACTTTTATATTTTTCCTGTTAGACATTTCCTCAATTTGTTGTATCACCCAAATATGATCTACCACCGATTTACCCTTTGTAAATCCACTTTGATAGACAACGATTACTTCTTTGGCCTCTTCTTGTAATCTTTTATTGATTAGACTTGTGAATATCTTGTATATTGTGTTTAGAACTGATATTGGTCTGTAGTTTTCTGTATTTTCTGGGTCCCCCTTTTTTTTGGATTGGGCTTATAATTGCCATAGTCCATTCTCTTGGTATTTGCTTTTTTCTCCAAACTTCTCTGACCAGCTCGAAAACTCTAGTAGCCACTTTTTCATCTGAGTATTTTATTAACTCTATATTTATCTCGTCTTCCCCTGGTGTTTTGTTATTTTTCATTTTTTTAATTACGTCTGTAAATTCGCTCCACGTTGGTAACCTTTCTTCTTCTCTCTCTTTTGTTTCAAGCCTTTCTGCTTCTTCTTCTTCTTCTTCCTCTTGCGTTACTAATAGTGTCTTGTAAAAACTTTCCCAAATTTGCATAATCTTTTCGTCTCCCATACATAGTCCACAAGTGACTCTTGTGGGGTAACCAGATTTTTCTTTTTTTAAACTTTTATAAAATTCTCTTGTGCTCTTGTAGTTGAAGTTTTGCTGTAATTCTTCCATTTTTTGTTTAACATCTCTTGCTTTTTTTCCCTACATGTGCTATTTACCCTGTTTCTAGCGTCTTTGTATGATCTTCTTGTCTCTTGATTATTGTTTGCCAGTATTCTCTTTTTGGCTTCCTTTTTCTTCCTAATTTCTCTTTCACAGTCTTCATCAAACCAATCTGTTTTGTATTTGCTTTTTCCTTTTTGTATCACCTCTGCACTTTTCTTCTAATACTTGTTTGATTCTCTTCCATTCCTCTGCTACTGTCTCTGCCTTTTCTATTGACTCAATTAATTCTTCTGATTTGTCTTGGTATTTCTGCCTTTCTACCTCATTTTCTAGTGTACTTAGATCCCGTTTCTTTTTCCTTATAATTTTTTCCTTTAGTAGTGGTTTTTGTTGTTATAATACTGATTTTACTAGGTAATGGTCGGATTCTATTTCTGCCCCTCTGTACATTCTTCCTTTTCCTATACAGTTCATAGTTACTTTTGTAATCATCATGTGGTCAATTTGGTTTTTTGTTACGTTGTCTGGGTGAGCCCAAGTCATTTTATGTATGTATTTTCTTTCATTCCATGTTGTGATGTTAATCATGTTTCTACTCGCCCCTAAGTTTACTAACATTTGGCCATTTTCATTTGTCTTATTATGGAGGCTTTCCCTGTCCGTTATTAACCAGTTCTCTTCTTCTTTTCCGATCTTACCATTCAGATCACCTGCCACTATCTTGATATCAAAACTTGGCATACCATCTACCCGTTGTCCCAGCACATCATAAAATTGTTCTTTGGTCTCAATGTCTTTGTCATTGGTTGGTGCGTGTACATTTACTATTACGTATTTCCTAAAAACTCCTTTGATTCTTATATAGCTTATTCTTTCGTTTATTACCTTACAGTCTGTTATCATTTCTTTTACATTATCTCTAATTAGGAAACCTGTACCAAAACTGCTCTGCTTGCCGCCTCCATTAAACCAGTAATAGTTATCGATTTTTGTGGTAGAAATTCCTTTGATATGCGTTTCTTGTATTATTAATATATCTATTTTATTTTCCGCTGCTTCCTTTACTAATTGTTCTACCTTTCCCTGTTTGTTCAAATCTTATACATTCCAAAATCCTATTACAAGATTGTTATTCTTTGTTTGCTTATTTTTATTTTGTTTCTTATATACTTCTGATTTTTCGTTATCCATGTGCTTTGCCTTGTTCGTCATCTTGCTTGTTTCCGAAAACTTGGTTGATATTCGTTTTTTGCTGTTGTCTGATCCTTCTGTGTCCTACGCTCCTTAAATATTATCTGACTTTCTTCGTCTTTGTCTACCCAGCTTCGACTAGGAAAAATTGTTTGTGTCCAGACTCTTTGTTTCTACGGTTTTTGTTCTGTTTTTGTGGATAGTTCACTTTCCTCTGCTTGATTTTTCCTGGTTGTCCCTCCTTTCTCCGCTGTTTCTCTTCTCTTTCTTCTGTTAGTTCTTGTGGTGAGTGTTGACTGATAGTTCTTCCTTTTTTCATGCTCCTGCCCCCTATCTGTCATTCAAAATTATTATCCATCGGTTCCTCTCGTAGTTGTTCTAGTGTGTATCTTTCCCCCGTTTATTTTTAATTTATTTCCTACTGGATAGACTAAATGCCCTTGCTTTCTTATATCTTTCATACACTCTAAGAGTTCTCTCTTATGATCCCTTTCCTTAGTTGTTAAGTCTTCCGCAAACCATATATTTGATCCTTTTAGCTTTTTCGAATTGGCTATTATTTCGGTCTTTTTATTCCACATTACCAATTCTAACAGCGTTTGTCTCATTT
Source organism: Limonius californicus (assembly GCA_014611495.1). Taxonomy (NCBI): domain Eukaryota; kingdom Metazoa; phylum Arthropoda; class Insecta; order Coleoptera; family Elateridae; genus Limonius; species Limonius californicus. The sequence goes on along the minus strand of JABXWE010008262.1, from coordinate 7,333 downwards.
TATACTTATTATACTCTCCTAATCTTCTTACTTTCTGTACCTCCGTTTCCATGTTGATTGTGACCCCTACCTCCCTTAGGATCTTCTGCCTTATCCTTTCTCTCAGCTCCAGATCCGACTGTTCCTCTGTATCCAGGATTCCATAGATTCCATTTTCCTTTTCGTATTTTTTTCTCTAACCTCTCCAGCCTTTTTTCTTGGTACTCTACAGTTGTTTGTAGTTTGCGATTTTCTGCTCGAGTTGCATATTCATAATAGTCATTTTTTCCATATCTTTTTGATATTTATCTATTTTCTCTTCCACTGTTTCACTTCGGCTTCAGAATAAAAACTACAGGGTATAAAGACACAGGAGGAACGACAAGATATGTACAACAAATACTAGAAAAAGCAAAAGAACATCAAATAACTCTTCACATCCTATTCAGAGACTTTAAACAGGCTTTCGATAAAGTAATAGGAGAAAAAATATTAAAAGAACTAGAGTACATGCGGACTCCACAAAAAATAGTAAAACTTGTCGAAATGACCCTAAAAGACTCAACCGCAGTACTGAAAATAGGAAATAATGCAACTGAAAGCTTTAATGTACAACAAGGCTTTAGGCAGAGGGATATGCTATCAGCTACATTGTTTAATATAGCATTAGAAGGCGCAATTAGAAAGTCAGAGTTGGAAGGAACAATAAATATTAAAAACACACAAATTATCCTTACGATGATGATGATGTTACAATTATCAGTAGAACAAAGGAGGGACTAATAAAAAGCTTCAAGAGTCTAGAGGAACAAACAAAAAAATGGGTTTAAGAATTAGTGATAATAAAACAAAACATTTAAAATACAGTGACAACAGCAATGAAGAATATCTAAAAATTAAAGGTTATAAATTTGAATCCGTCCAAAGTTTTAAATTTTTGGGAATAACAGTTTGTAATAAAAAATATAGTGGATATGAAAAAACAAAACAAAAAATACAAATGTGACACAGAGCATATTAGGTATGCAAGTAAAACATTCTTAAACTCTAAATATCTAAGTAACAAAGTAAAGCTACAATTATATAAAACCATCATTAGACCAGTAGTGACGTATGGAACAGAGTATGGACGCTAACCAAAAGAGAAGAAGATCTAAAAGTGTTCGAAAGGAAAGCATTACGAAGAATAATAGCGCCAGTACGAGCAGAAGAAGACGAATACAGACCGAGAATGAACTTTGAACTGAGAGAGCAAATGAAAGGAGAAGATACTGTAACATATATAAAGTCACAAAGAATAAAATGGCTAGGTCACCTAATGAGGGCAGACAAAAAAAGAGCAACAAGAGTAATAACAGAATGGACACCAACAGAAAAAAAAAGAAGAGGCAGACCTACTCTACGATGGCTCGATGATGTAGAAGAAGACCTAAAGAAGCTAGGAATAGATAACTGGAAAGAGAAGCGTAAAAAGAGGAAAGAATGGGCAAAGATAGCAGAAGAAGCTAGAACGAGCCAAAAATTAACAGATTAAAAAAGAAAAATTAACAAAAACGGAACTGGGAATTAATCCGTCCCAAATCAGGGTTGAGAAAACTATGTAAATAAGTAGCCATAACTGCTTGCGGTTAAAGAACTGACTATATAACAGACTGTTTAAAACTTTCACAAAAATTGTGAACTAAATTGAACAGTGAATCTTTGGATTCGAGTACGACAGATTCATTAAAATACCATCTAGATATAGGTACAAGAAGCTGCATGTACATAAGATCAATATCCAGATAGTGCCTTCATATTAATAGTGGATCTAGACGTTACTCAACAGTTTTAACAATAGATTCACAATTTTAATATTAGCAAATGACCGTCTATTTTGAAAGATTCAAGAACATTGTAATACCTGTGTATGCAGAAATATGAAGTGGGTTCATGGGAATAGTCTACAACAATTAACTTTTTTAATTTGTATATACTAATTAGGTTATATCAGCAAAATTGCAATATATTTCAGACTTAAATCGATCGTATAATCGAAAAACCATCTGTTAATGTTAAAAAGACTTTCAGCATTTTGTTTTAAAGAAACATCCTATACATTTTTGAATCTTTCCGATGTTTTTCTAGATAAAAGCAAATAAATTTTAAACCATATGTTGTTATATTTTGTTATGTTATTTATATTGCAATGTCTTGGAAGGCAGTAACCAAAGGAGTATTATGTGAAATTCACAACGTATACACTACAATATATAGAATGTTCCATTTAAACAAAATTGAAATTTTCTCCCCCCTTTCTTATATTCTTCAAAAATTACATACTATTCATACTTCATAAGAAACGTTTTGCTTTCTATGTTAAAAAAACATATTGGTACGTATAATTACTTACTGTGACAAATTCGTCGAGGTCACTTTTTTCAAGGTCGTGAAAATACGTGTGCATACTATAAACGTAAGGATAATTGTTACCCTTGTTTCCGTAAGATGCAACAGCATCTGTAACATCAATTTTATCCGTGAAAATTCCATCAAGAACCGCTTTGGTAATAATCCGTAAAGCCAATTGCATATCGTGCTTCTTCCCGAAAAACCCTCCTTGTATTCCAATGCACTCCCACTGATGGAATTCGTCCCAAGCGGCGTCACGACATTTTTCGTTGCAGTATAAGTGTTTCACGCAACTTTTACACCTGTAAATCAAGTTAGATTAAAAGAAAACTAAAATTATTTCTACATCTTGCATAGCGCACTTACGGAATACAACTTGTAATTTTCATTAAACAATATTGGCAATGTAGTGGATAATATTTCTTAAGAGAATCACATTGACGTAGAGCAAAAGTATAAGCTTTTTCAATAAACAGAACATCTCGTTCAACAATTTCTTCTTTTGCCACCACATAATACCCCTTTCGTTTGTTGTGTCTATCAAATATATGTTTATTACAAAAAGGAGGGGGGGGGAACTGATAGTAACATTTAAGTTAGGCACTCACTTAAGCATAATCGAGGAAGATGCATTAAGAAATGTAGAATTAGTATTTAAAGGGGGTAACGCATCAAATTTATCTTCAGGATCAGCTTTCTTCTCTACAGTAGCCGTTATTAAATCGTTAACAATTTTCTTGTACTTATCTACAATGCAGCAAATCACCAATGTTAGGAAACAAATCTAAACAAAAACTGAAATGTATAAACTACACTCACCTACTGTTTTTGCCTTTAGTAAAGCTGTAGAACTGTCGAGGTAATTCAACAAACACACAAGAGTGTTTCTCATATCAGTGGGTTCACCCAAGTTTTGAAAACCTTTTGCCTTGCGAATGTAAACTTTTGGCTTCAGGTGGTTAGGGTAATTTGCATTTAAACATAAATTTATATCATCAATGGAACTCTACAGAATAAATAAACTATTCAGTTAATGATGGACAGTATACATAAGACTGAACTATAATATATAGTGCTTCCCGAAAGTAACGGATAAATTCTATAAAATCGTTGAGAAAACTATTTAAAAAAAAATGCTCGACGTCGATTTTTATTTTTAAATTATCATTTAGAGATGTAATATTCAACCCCCACCCGTCAACCACTAAGCGCTAACAACTCCAACTTTAAAAATTCAAATGGCAAAGTACCCCTTCTGATAACTTTCTTTATGTTGAATACAATAAAAAAAGATTTTCAAAACCGGGCCATACATAACGGAGATATATTACCAAAATGTATTCAAATGAAAGTGCCAATATTCGAGCAGGCGCTGATACGGCTCTAGCACCAAGTGATAAAAGCAATTGAAATTAATCGTTCTCAACATTTGTTGTATTTTTAAGTTTGGATGAAAAAATTTTATTTTATTTTTGTGAAAAAAAAAAAATCTTAATTTCTCAAAACCCGTCGCAATGTTTACAGGACGTACTAAGAACATATCCAAAAATAAATATCTCCGTTATTTTTCAACCGATTTTGAAAAACTTTTTTTTATTGTATTCAACATTAAGAAATCTATCAGATGAGGTGTCAGAAGGGGTACTTTGCCACTTGTTGCTAGCCCTTAGGGATTGAGGGGTGGGGGGTTGAAAATTACATCTCTAAATGGTAATTTAAAAATAAAAATCGACGTGTCCGAGCATTTTTTTGAAATATTTTTCTCAACGATTTTATAGAATTTATCCGTTACTTTCGGGAAGCACTGTATATATAATCACAAGTCATATACGCAAGAACATGTACCTTGTAATCTTCCAGCGCAAAATATATGGCAGAACGGTTTGCAAGAGCAACTGCATATTCTTCACTGTTGTAAGTTGCATAACGCAAACTTTTTGTATATAATCTGAGACTTTCTTCATAGTCTTGGAATCCGTAAGCGCTATTTCCTTGAATCCGCAGGTCCCTTGCCTTAACATCATTTTTCCGTTTTAAGTTGCCAGTTGCAAAACCAATACGGAAGACAAGCGCAATTTTTTCACTGAAATAACTTAGTGTCAACTATTTTAAACTCTACAATTGGCTGCTGCAAGTTGGGAGGTGCAAGTTGGAGGTGCTAGCTGGAGGTGCTAGCTGGAGGTGCAAGCTGGAGGTGCCGGCTGGAGGTGCCGGCTGGAGGTGCCGGCTGGGGGTGCAGGCTGGAGGTGCAAGCTGGAGGTGCAAGCTGGAGGTGCAGGCTGGAGGTGGAAGCTGGAGGTGCAACCTGGAGGTGCAAGCTGGAGGTGCTAGCTGGAGGTGCAAGCTGGAGGTGCCGGCTGGAGGTGCCGGCTGGATGGTGACCGGCTGGATGTGGCAAGCTGGAAGGTGCAAGCTGGAGGTATGCAGAGCTGGTGGTGCAAGACTGGAGGTGCAGCGGAGGTGCAAGCTGGAGGTGCAAGCTGGAGGTGCAAGCTGGAGGTGCAAGCTGGAGGTGCCAGCTGGAGGTGCAAGCTGGAGGTGCCGGCTGGAGGTGCAGGTTATAGATGCAGGATGGAAAAGTGGAGGTTAAAGAAACAGGTTGGAGCTACAAGCTACAGTTAAGGCTGGAGCTAAAGTCATCACTGAATGTACAGGTTGGAAACGCACGTTTGGGGTAGCAAAAGGTTGGATGAAGCTGGTGGAAGGTGCATGTTGGAAAAAAACATGCTGATGTTGGTGAACTTCGTTAAATGTGCAAATTGGAGAGAGAAGACAAGTTAAATAGAGAAACAAGTAGGAGGGGTATATTGGAGATGCAGATTTAGAAAAGTTGGAGAAGCAGGGCAGAGCTGCTGTTTGGGAAAACAAGTTGCAGAAAGAAACGGGTTACAATTGGGAGGGCTTGAAGTAAATTCTGGATGTACAAGTTGGAGATGCCGGTTGGAGATGTCCATTGAAGCTGCAGGTTAAATAGGCAAAAATTGGAGAAATAGTTCGGGAAGCAGGGCGACAGTGCATATTGGATGTGTAAACAAATACACTTTGAAGGAGAGCGTTGGTGAAGCTTGAAAGTGCAAGCCGGGAGAGAAGTTTAGAAGAAAGTTGGAGAAACCGGTTGGTAAAAGAATAAACGTGCAAGCTGAATGTGCAAGATGACATTCCAGGTTGAAGAGGCATAATCACGATAAAGAAGAAGAATGTCTACAATGTACAAGAATGTTTACAAGTGCTTCCTTGAATGCTTCAGATACAATTAAAGTTTTTACTATTTTTAAATTTTCCACATTAACCGAAAATACCATGATCGAACCCTTAGCTTCAACCCTCTCATCTTAGGCAACCCTAGGGTGAACCATCACATAGCAATGTGATTCTTTAGAGATCAAATTCGCATCTGTACGAACGCCATGCATTTGAATATTCTGTACAAGAAAATTGAAGATGGTGGGGGTAGAAACAGTCAACATTAAAACAAAAAATATTACTTACAACCGCATATCATTGATATAGTTCTTATATATCTCGAACTCATCTTTTCCTCTTAATTTTTTTACACCGAAGTCATAACGCCACGAGAACACGTCCATTTTGAATTCGGGGAATCCCCACAATATTACCAGCAACTGTAATTACGTATTATTATGCAATTTCAAACCAAATTCAAGTTATATAACACAAATTCTTCTAATTAAACCAGAAGTATATGAAAGGGGCGTTATATATTAGAATGTAAAGAAATGTTAAAATGGTAAATAAACTTGAAACTTACGCTAGGCAGCAATTTCCAACGCACCTATGTATGTTAAAGGATACCGGTATACGCTGACCAAAACTTCACACAGTTCCAAATTTAAATCTTATCACTATTTGTTTGGCTACATCTATATTGAATAAAGATGGCTTCAAATTGTGCAATTGCACTTACAGCAGCTACGTCTTTCTGATGAGATTGCAGCGCAGTTATTGACGGCCTTGGACAATGCATTTGCTTTGAAAGCATACGTTAATTTGCCCCGAGTGCGGACCAATCACGAGAAGGCGTTAAGAAATGCCGCCAATATACAAATTTCAACTGGTGGGCTTAAAATTAATGTGTTACGAATGTGCCTCGTTTATTGTTCTGTATCGGTCACTTGAAGGATGCCGCCAATTTTATGCGAATGTAACTCTTCTGCAATAAAAACTATTGAGAAAACTACGATTTAATCCAATTTACGCTTTAACTGTAGCAAATTTCAATTAAACTTTTATGGTAAACCTCTAAAATACCATTTGTGATGAAATTTGCAATTTGTAAATAATCCACTAAAAAATATTGGTTGGTTGGTTTTGATTGGAAGAGACGCGGTTTTCTAAGCATATAGTATTAAACAATTTAAACTCCACATACTACTACTAAAAAATATTACTTGGCAAACAAATCAAAATAAATAAAAAAATAAAATACAAGCAGCAGTACAAAATTGCAAAACTTTAACCCAACTGTTGCTAGAGATAGTAAGTTAAACTGTAAGAGACACATTTACAGTACTGTAACTACACGACGAGGTACACTAACTTCTCTAATTTTTACTTACACACATACAGTAGAACCTCTATTATCCGTCAGTGCCGGGATCGGAGGGGTGAAGAATATGTGAAGTAGACGGATAATAGAAACTTCCTAAATTTTGCTTAATTTTTAGTTTTACAATATACAGTGTGACAATTTAAAAACTTACAATGGGCTATATATCACAAACGAAAGATGATATCAAAAAATGCTCAAAACCGTTTGTAGGATAGGAAGGGGGAACTAAAATGACATAAAAGAGAACTCAGCCCCATCAACCCCCTAGGCCCCACCTGCCCCAACTAAAAAAGTTTAAATAGCAAACCCCTGCTTGTGATACATCATTGAAAAGCCTATAAAAAATGCTGTCCAATGGTATAAATAATAATTGTACAGGGTGTATCAATAATT